>ML677344.1:2769223-2789582 GCA_007922305.1 Dermatemys mawii | reverse complement strand
GTGTCCATGTGCTGGAGGGTGTGGTCATGGGTGTGTCCATGTGCTGGAGGGTGTGGTCTATAAAGGTAGAGATTTAAGTGACTGGATAAATGTGCATCAAGTCACCCTTGCCTTAGTTTGGGGCAGAGGAAAAGTTGGTTTGATTTTCTTGGCTGCGATTGGCTGCAGCAGTAAGAAGATACTCACCCTCCCCGAGACACCACCAGCTTCACTTTCACTTTATATGAGACAATAATTCCCAGGATCTCCTTATTGGCTCCATCTCTTAGTCTAGAAGCAAGGACAGATGAGAGGTTTGTAAGGAAACGACTGCCAGGAGTTTCTATTAGAACCGTGTGAAAATAGTAGCTCCCCTTCCCCACAAAGTATCCCAAACACAGACTCACAATACCGGGCCATCTCCCGACTCCCCGAACCTCACCACGTTCCTTCAAAATGGCACTTCCCCTTGGAACCAGGTGACATTTTGAAATTTCACATATTTAAAAGGAAAAGTACCTAACTGGGAAGGGATGTCACATTTGGAAAATTACACCCTTTTCACCCGCAAAAAATAGGTGAGGTGAAAATCAGTCAAACAGCTTTTGGAGTGAAAATGGGCTCATCACTAAAAATCCCAGAGGCTCCCTCATGCTCTCCTCTGATAATGGACGGAGAGCAAGACACACACAGACGAAAATCAATAGAAAGTGAAAGCCGGGAGGGTTAAGCACCTAAATACCTTTGTGAATCCCACCCAAAATGACTAATTAAGGACTTTGGCTGAAGTTTTCAAACCTGGGTGCGCAGGCTCCTAAATGTATGATGGGACCCTAGAGTGGTATTTTGGGGGATCTACCTTTAAGCAGCCAGGTGTGAAAGTTTTGGCCATCATCTTTTTAGAATCTGGGCAATAGAAAGAACTACCATTAGATCTACCATACCATCCCTTGCCAGGAAGCAGTACAGTGCTGCCCCCTACAGGGTATTCTACAGGGCCCTGGCCAGGGCACTTTTAAGTGTCATGCATCTACGACAGCTGATCCTGGTGCCAACACTGAGGCTCCAACCCCAATGCAGCAAAGCCCTTGAGCCCAAGTTTAAGCCCACGGGCAGTGCCTCTGAAGCCAGCTGGTATTGATGTCAACAAGGCTACTCATGAACTTAGAGTTAAGGCCAAGTGCTCTGCAGGACTGGGGACTCAGCTGATGTTTAGTAGCACAGGGATTCTTCACGACAGTCATTCTTTCGGTGACCCATCCGCATTGCTGGGAGAAAGAAACCACTCAGACATGCAGGGCAGGGAGGAAGGCGCTCTCACAACGTGCTGGAAGCCAGATTGGTGTCTTCGTGCTTAAGCTTCCCGTCCAGGGCCAGGCCCCGCTTCTCCCGGTTGTTGGCGAGAAAAGGAGTCAGCGTGTAGACTTTGCAGAACGTCGAACTCGGAGCCACCACATCACTGAGGACAACAACGTGGGTGAATGAAACTGATATAATGTATGGGACTGAACCAACACCCGCACCTCCCCATCGGGTCCCAGAGCTCCCATCTCTCTAGGAGAAAGGAGAACATCTGAAGCACTGTGCAACAGCAAATACAAGCCCGATGGGTCAGTCCCACTGGGGATCATATGAATGCCTGACACCATCATGATGATTTTCTTTGGGGAGCTGGGAAATGGCTTCCTCTCTGTGACTCAGTGAAATCCTAATGCAAGAACTTCCTCTGGGGCTCTGAACATGTCCACTTCACCCTTCACAGATATGGTGTTTGCTGCAGATTCCTGACAACACCCAAAAGCCTAAATTCGTCTACGACCCCTGATCTCCCAGGGGAACTTGGAGCAAGTTGCCAGCCAACCAAGAGGTTTCAGGCAGGAGCCACGTAAAGCTCAGTTGTTGTGATTGTGTTTCACTCTGCATTTTGAGATGTGATCAAAAGCCAGTCCCAACAAAGGCTGCCATGGCCCCAAGTAGAGCAGAATCGCTTTGTTGTGGGCAGGGCGCTGACGCTGCGTTACGACGTTTGCAGCTTTCCACGGTGATGAAGAGTTATCGCATACTGATGCCACCTCATCGGGGTGATGCAATATCACAACACATCATGACGTGGCAACACAACCGCACTATACGCACCCAGCACTATTTAAAGAGATGTTCTAAAAATACCACTGCGGGGCCTCCCTGTTTGTTGTCTCAAGGATTCCAGATCCCGAGTAAAGAGAGATTTCTTCACCAAACTCAGCCTGGGCCCTACAAGGCAAGCTGGGGTCTTTACACACAAGCAACAATAAAGATCCTGGACTCAGAACATGGCTGACAGGAGTGAAAAGCTATAAAGCCATGGCAAATCAGCGGGACAAATTCAGAGGGGGTTAGTGGAAAAGAACCGGTACCCAAATTTCCTCTTAAAAAAAACAAAAACCAAAAGAACCACAGCAGATTCCTTTCCATCACATCCCATTACTCCACTTACCCGGTCAAAGAAGTACTTCCTATGCCTCATATCAGGCCTTCCTCTCCAGCCCCCCAGCTCCGACTCTCTAGCTGGGAGGGAGCCAAAGGATTTATAGAGGGCTTCCCGACCCAGAACCGTTTCCGTTAAAAAGAAGTCCTGCCTGTCTCCCTGGTTGATTGGCAGTTTGTCTAGACAATCAGTTCTTTCCCTCCCGGTTCCGAGGGGCTTCACTCCCATCACATAAGCCTTATTTAAGTAAGTAAAGTCAGCTGCTCTGACTCTGGTGCACACATGGGGGGCAGGGCTGTGAGTCAGAAGAGACCAGGTGTGCATAATCCTGGAGATCAGTTCTTAAATAGCCCTCAAACTTGTAGGAAGCAGAAGAGAGCCATGAAAATCCGAGCTCCTCCGGCTCAGCGGGGAGCCCCAGTGTGGGGGGACGTGACATGGTCTCTGGAGACGAGCCGTTGGACCACCAAAGGAAGTGAGTGGGCCATACTCACTCTGCCTCTTCCACAGCAACGGGGCATTTGTACTGAGCAGTGTTGAACAGGCAGATGTCCGCGTACTGGCGCACTGCGGATGAGAGACAGAGAGAGGGAAGGCCAAGGTTAGGGTGAGTTTCAGTGCAGGAGGTGTGAGAGCACCGGCCAGCCTGTGCCGGGTTGGTGGGCAGCTAGGGACATGTGGCGGCACCACAGGGACCAGTGGCTGGTCCCAGAACCAATATCTGGGGACAGTGAGACATAAGGGATCAATAGCCCCCATCCCCTATTCCTGGTAACGCAGCCCAGCAGTGATAGGGGAGAATGGGGACAGAAAATAGACACCATGGCCTTTAGTCCATAACATCATATATAGCATTTAACGCCAGAAGGTACTTTTAGATCATCTAGTCTGCCCTCCTGTCTGTCACACGCCAGTAAATCTTACCCAGTTACCTCCATACTGAGCCCATTGACTTGTGTTTGAGGAAAGTTAAACTTGGGTTTGGCGAAGGCACGTCTTCCACAAAGGCAGCCAGTCTGGATCCGAAGACATCAAGAGACGGAGAACCCACCACTTCCCTGGGGAGGTGGTTTCATGGCTAATCACCTGCACTGTTAAACATTTGAGTCTTATTTCGAATGTGAAGGTGTCTGGATTCAGCCTCCAGCCGCTGATTCTTGGTTGGCCTTCGTCAGCTAGATCAGCGGTTCTTAAGCTTTTTGTATTGGCGACCCCTGTCAGACAGCAGGTCTCTTACGGTGACCCCCCCACCCCACACTTATAAATTAAAAACACAAACACTATTTTAAACGCTAAATTTATAATCCTATTGTTTAAAAAGAACTGACCTTTTCTCACCGCTCTGAAATGAAGACTAAACCCATTTGTATCTAATTATCGTTATAAGCAGATATTTTATTTTTTAACTGGTTACTGTTTAATACTGGAGGGGAAGACATGGGAAGAAAGATTTTTCAATATCACTTTTCACAGCAGATAGCGCCCCATGGCCCCCCTTCCTTCTGCGCTGCTGCTAGCAGCCACGCTGCCTTCAGAGGTGGGCAGCAGCAGTGCAGAAATAAGGCGGGCCAGGGGCGCTAAGTCTGTTGTGAAAAGTGATATTTGTATGTTTGTTAATATCACTTTTCACAGCAGACTTGCTAGCTAGCTGGGAGCCTGTGGAAAGTGACCTTGGTTTGTTTGTTAATATCAGTCCTCTCATGTTGCCTCAGTCTCACCTTTTTAGTCTCAAGACAACAAATCTGCACAACACAATACTACAATCCGCAGAGTCCAATTTCCTTAATGTGATGAGAACTCAAATATATCTGTTGCTTAGGAACGATGATCACTGCGCTGGACGTTTACAATGCTTTTTGAAGGAAATGCACTACATTGCGAGGGAGTCTAAAACGCTAGATTTAAATGATATATTTGATAGCCGTTGCTCTCTGTTTCATGCATGTACGCACGATTCCCCCATAATAACCTCAGATGGGGGAAAGGATGCTGGAAGTCAGGCAATTGGGGATGTCAGGGAAGGGGATTCAGTATGCGAGGGAGGGGTGTCAGGGCAGCTGCTGGGGAGAGGGTTCAAAGGGACCCCATGGAAGGACCCTGTCACGGTCCCCTCTCGTCATTGTGCGCGACTGATACATGGAACGCGGGCGCCCCCTTTACCTGAGATTTTAATCTTCTTCACCGTCTTGTTTGTGTTGTTTGTCACGTGGACGTTGACGTTGATTGGCTCGCCATGGTAGTAAATCTGCAGGGACAAGGGCCCCGGCCCGGTCAGCAGCAGGCAGGTGAGAGGGGACTTCCTGGCTGTGCCGGTCAGGGCACCCCGCAATCAGGGGATGGTTGGGGGGGGCTCCCCTCACACCCATGTTTATTAACAACGACCCACAGTCTCCCCGCAGCGAGAGCTGGGCGGGGATCAAACAGCCGGGGTCTCTGCCAACCCTTCGCAGTGTCAGTTCCCCAGGACCCCAGCCCAGGACCGCTTTTGGCGCTGAGTCAAGTGGTGGGGCAGGAGGCCTTCCATAGAGACACAGCGGCCCCAGGGAGAAGCGGGGCGGGTCGTACCTCCTTGTCCAGGGACGCCTCCAGATGCAGCGGCTTGTCGGACATCAGGAACTGCCGGGTGGTCTCCGCCATGGGCTGGGGGCCCGGTCTCTCCGGTGCGTACTGCACTTTGCGGATCACCAGGCGCACGGAATTCCTGCCGGGACGGATGGAGGCAGCGGCTGGGCCCGTGGGGATCTGCTCCAGGGTGCCAAGAGGCTTCCCTGGCACCCCAAGCTCAGACAGGCCAATTAGCCCTGGCATCCCACCTCCCACCTGGGGGGCGTTTTAACCACCTCTGCCTGAGGGAGGGACCGAGACCCAGAGCCAGGGGTGGGATGAGAATAACGCAGGGCCTGGTCCAGTCCTGCCATGGCACCAACGAATCAAAGGCCCCCCCCATCTCGCTCTCCTGCTCCCCTCTTTCCTGGCAGTGCCCCGATAGGAGCTAAACCTCAGGGCTCCACGAATCCCTTCCCAGCCCAGGCCGGCTCCTTGGCTCCTGCCTTTATCCAGCTGCAGGGAGAGCAGTGAAGTGACTTTTGAAAGGCAGCACTTAAGGACAGAACCCAAGCATCCTGGCTCCCACTCAGCTGTAACCACTAGGCAACTCAGTCTCTTGACTTGTTTCAGGTCAAATCCCTCCCATCAGCCATGCTCCACTGCCACAGCACGTAAGGACGCTTGCTCGGGGCGGATGAAATACAAAGTGCCCTGTCACGTCCTGACAGGACAGGCCCAGAAACACCAAGACGGTCCCACTGAAAAGAACCAGCGGCAACTCCCCCAGAGTAGGAAACAGGGTAAAACCCCATTAGCCTCAAGGGAGCCAGGCTGGAGCTTCCGAGGTTTGCGTGCAAGTCACTCCGCCCTTGACCACAAGATGGTGCCCCTGGCTTTCTCACACAGGGCCAAGCCTGTCTGGAGTCAGCGTCTGAATGCACCGTTCCCTTCCCACTGTCAGGCACCATAGGGAAGGCGGGTGCTTCTTAGCTGTTCCCCGAGAGTAGCAGGCTGTTGGAAGCCCTAGGAGCCATGAGCCACTGAGCTGGCTTCAACATTGGCTCGTTAGGCTCAGTTCACTCAGACTACTCCTGGATCCGTCACAGCAGCTAACCTTGACCCAACCAACAGCCAGTCACACTGAGCCCACACACAAAGTGTCATAGACCCACACATGCAGGAGGCGGGGGAATGAGACAGTGGGGTGGAAGGGGAAGGGGCCTATGTCTTTGCTCTTCACACATTAACAGCTGGCTTGGAAGGATCCAATGTTTATCGGTAAATGTCCATTTCACTGGACACACACTAACACAAAAAGATTTCCCATCGTTCATAATCAAAACTTGCAGCTAGGCAAAGTCAGAGACGGGCTGCTGGAGAACTTAGGGTTTTAGACACGATTTGGGTTTTAATGTTCCTAATGCTTGAGCTTTTTTGGAATCTCAGCATCTCTTGGCATTACATAATTATCTGATCCTCCAGAATTTCCTGTAACTGTGAGAATTTAAATAGACCAAAATCCGGGAAAATGCTTGGAAAGAAACGCCAGTAATAGCCATCCAAATTAAAACAATTAAAAATCGAATTCTGCCAAGCCTAATCAAGAGCACGAGGAAACCACAGGGGCCCAGCGGGCTTTCAGATCAGCATGTTAATGAACGTAACCCAAAGCTAGCTACCACCCCACTGGCTCTGGAGGCTTCTGCTATAGTGACGCCCACTAGAGGGCACTCAAAATATTTAAAGGGTTACTACCCAATTCCTACAGTGGGGTTGAGACCCACTCCTACTGACATATGTGTCACCAGTGCTAACCATCCCCTGCCTACCAGGCTTCCTTGGTCTGGTCATTTACCCCCTTTGTACCTCAGTTTCCCCATCTGTATAACAAGGAGGATAATACTGATCTGCCTGGCAGCGCAACAGACAGACCACATCACAAGTGGGGATCAGAGCCTAGAATCTCTGGAGAGAGAGGCCTGGGCAGTTACTACCAGAGCTTCATGAATCAGGGCCATGGGGAGGCTGTGAAGCCAGGCATGTTTCTGAGGGGGAACAGCTTCCGTGCAGCTCAATGGGATGCCAGCGCTGAAGATCACCTGCTGTTCCCCCACCACACCTCTATCAGGAGCTCTCTGACTAGCACTTCCACAAGGGTCCACGAACCACCCCCACCGGGTCCCAAACGCCGTGCTCCCTGTCAGCGGGAGAAATCTCCGGGCTCGCGATCCACTGGGCGATCCAACAAGGGCTGTGAGGGGTTAGTGCAGGGCCCTGCCCCCGCCTGCATGCAGTATGCCCCCTCAGGAGACCCCAGAGGGGCTCAATGCGACCCCAGAGCAGGGCATTACCTCTTGTGGATTTTCTCCTCCAGGTTCTCTGCACAGAAAGCTTTCACCTCATAGTCAACACCACAGGCCTACAAAGTAGAACAAAATGGGGGTAGGGAGCTGGGAAATCATTTCTCCTGGCCCTTATCTCCCCAGAGGGGGGGTCTAATGGCTCTGATGTGTCTGTGCGTGGTACGGCGTCAGATGGAGCATGTGTGCATGCCACTCTGCACTCCCGAACCGATTGTGTGCACTGCTATCCTCTATTTGAACAACTCAGAAATGCTCAACTGTATCATAGCCCCCATACTGCCAATGGAGATTCTCCTTTAGCTCATGTGACGGGGGTCTGGGCCTTTGAAACAAAAAGATCCGAGTTCTAGCCCAAGTATTACCACAAAGTTCCAAGCGGCTAGCTGGGTTATGAATCCTAGGTATTATAATATCTCCATTTGAGCTGTGGTCTCATAGCAATCGCTAAGACCAAGTAACCAATTCTTATTTCCATAGGCTCCTACCCTTCCACAAAGCTCATCTTCTGGGCTGACATGTTCAGGATCTGGGCTCAGTGCAAAGGGTTATTTTTCGGGAGGGAGGAACGTGGGGGAATTGGCGCAGAATCCCGGTAGCTGGTTTGGAATGGTGAGCGAGTGGAGAAAACTCAACTTTTCCCCGGGGTAGAAGAATTCCTGCCACTCTTTTCCTCCTGCTATGGAAGGTGTCAGGCAAGAAGCACCCGAAAATCAGGCTGGTGGAGGGTGAAAACTGGGGTGCAGACAGTGGGACAAACGCTACCATGCTAAGTTTAAGGGAGTTTATTTCTATGGGATCATTAATCATGCAGAGACTGGACAACCTTGAGTTGTCAGGGGCTGTGCTTATAGAAATTTTCCCTCTTGCTCAGCAGATCTGCCTGTTGAGAGTGTCAGAGCTAGAGCTGCTGGCTTTAGTGACCACAACAAGTCTGGGCCCCCTTTAGCCTTGAAGACCAAGCAGGGCTCTGGGAGAGGAAGCTGGAGTCTAGTTTTTTGGGGGCATCAACAGAATTGTTCATGGTGTTCCATTTATATTTGTTTATCAGGAGGGAGGGATAGCTCAGTGGTTTGAGCATTGGCCTGCTGAACCCAGGGTTATGAGTTCAATCCTTGAGGGGGCCATTTAGGGATTGGGGGCAAAAAATGTGTCGGGGACAGGACTTGGTCCTGCTAGCGTAGGCAGGGGACTGCACTCAATGACCTTTCAGGGTTTTTCCAGTTCTATGAGATAGCCATATCCCCATATATTTACAGGGCTCTTCTGCAAGTCTATGGAAAACCCCATGTGACCCTTTCGCTATTAAGGGTGTCGTTTGGTCTGTGGATCATTTATTTGGTTATGAAGCATAAGAAGGGAGGAACCCAGTTTGACTCTCAGATCCCAGGGGAGCTGGCAGTCCTGGGGATCTCTGTGCTGCGTAGTGATTTCGACATCGTTCCACCAATGCAGCTGGGCCAGGGTGATACTCCCAGAACTGAGAGTCCCTTCGCAGAAATCCTTTTGTTTGAAGCTGGTCTGGAAAGGACTGAGACACAATAAACAAGGAGCCCCCACCTCGCCATTGACTTACAGTCCCTTTTCAGAGGGGAGTCACTCTACCACGCCCTGGAAGCTGCATGGAATTCACTCCATGCTCCTCAGACACCCGAAGAGCTCCAAGCGGCACGAGACAGCGCCATCGCCCCGAGACGCTGCCGCCCATTGCCGGGGCACTCAGAACATCTGAGCCAGCCCAGGCCTTCTGGAGAGATCCCCGGGGTTGGAGCTGGCCATGGTGTGGCCATGCCTCTGTAGAGCCGGGGAGAAGCTGGGAGCTACCAAGTTACCTTCCCCGTGTCTTCCGGTCCAGGCTGCAGCGTGACGGAGCAGGGCAGGTTGGGAGGGATCTGAAAGAGAAACGAAAGGCAGGGTTGGGTTGTAACCAGGGGTAGCCCACGGAAGAGACCAAGTTCCCGCCGGCTCCGCACACACTCGCTACCCCGCAGCATGGGACTCCGGTGACCTACCTTGGAAGGATGAAGGGCTCAGCCGGCCTCCTGGGGATTTGAACCTGCACTTCCAGGGTGTCTCAGCATCCCTGGTCAGAGCAGGGTTGGATTTGGGGGCACGAAGGGTGAGTTACACCAGGGCGGGATTTGGCCCCAGTGCTGAGTGGCCCAATCCTGCGAGCTGCTGAGGCCTCCTGCAGGGTGTTGTGCGATCCCGTCTCCAGCCGAGGGCAGGTGCTTGGCATCTCGCCGGAGATGCTCAGCCCCTGGGACTGCTGGAGTCGAAAGCAAGAGACCACTCGGCCTGCATCCATGGCCCGACTACTGCGGGTTGCTGCAGCTGGGCCGGCAAACCGGGGTCAGACGGCTCCTGAGTGTTTCCCTGCCCTCTGCAGAGCAGTCCCACACGCATACCCATGGGCTGCTTTCTGCCCTGCTGCTATCCCCAGTCACCTGCATGGACTCTCACTGCACCTCAGTGTGCAAACGGCTCTATGGCTAAGCTGAGATGGTGGGCGAGCCCAAGTCTCACCGGGAGTGTGACCCAGAGACCTCTTGGTGTCAGCGAAGGCTCAGAGAGTACATAGAGTTTTGCAGGGTCTTCTGGCTTGGACAGATGCAGGATAATTCACTAAAGAGAAGCTTGCGACGTCTCCACCAAGGCCCCGGGTCACGGTAATCACTGGGAAATGTGGTATTTAGAAGTTGTGTCTCCAGTGAAAATTCTGCTTTAAGGCAGGAAAGCAGGAAGTGACAGATGCCTCTCTCTCTGATCACAAGTGTTTTGGGCGTTGCACGTCTCACAACGGATGCCTGCTTGCATACTGCGCCAAGCACTAGTGAACAGACAGTGAAATCTTCGAGAGGGGGAATTTACAGGGAGAACAAACAGCCGGAGGGGATCCTGCTCAGGAGTAAAGACACTGGATTGCTGGGGTATCTACAGGAATGCAGGGACATGCCCTTAATCTTTCACTGAGAGGGCAAGCCCATGGGCCCGTCTCATGACTGGGAGATCACAGCTGAAGAGCTATGGAAGGCTGGAAGGACCTCAGGCGAACAGTGATGTAGTTAAGTAAGTCTAGGCTCTAGGAGGAGTGTTATGAGTTGATTGTATATGTAACCATGTAGTTCCAATACTCCTACTGGTGGTGACGTGAGTCTCTAGACTGGTAAATAAACTTTCCCTTGTTTTCTCTATAAACTTTTCTAAGAGCTGGGTGTTTGTTAGCGGAGCAGTGACCTGAGGAGGAACTGGTAAGCTGGGGTGTCCTGCTTCTTTGGAATCAGCGTATCAGGGGCTGGACACTCCGGGGGTGCTCAAAGGACTCGGGGGTTGGGGTGCGCCTGTTGCTACGTAGGCCTAGAGGGGAAGGCATGGGTTGCCGGTGGGGCTGAGGAGCTGACCCCTGGCAGACCCAGACAGGCTTCCTCATGCTAACAGCCGGGGGGCAGCGACCCCGGGAAGCATCACAGGGAACATTCTGCATGAGACAGAGACCCTAGGGCCGCAGCCCTCAATCCCCCGTGCCCAGCTCTCGCTCACCCCTAGGGGCTGCTAATGAACCAGGATCACGGCCACCACACTTAAACTGCACGGCCCCTTTCACGAGCGTGCTGGGCAATGCCAGAAGAAGGGCGGCAGATGCCGGCGCGACAGGCCCCTGTCCCGTTAGTGATGGCTGTCCCAGGGGAGCAGCGGTTCCTCGCTCCCGCTGAGAGTAGTGCACAAGACACTGTGACCTACAGAAGTAGTTGCACCAGTCAGCCACTAGAGGGCACAGTTACCCACACTTTAACAATAAGAGGCACGAGCCCCCTTGGGCATCAGTCTCAGGAGCTGTATGGAGGTAAATGGAGATTTTCCCCCTTCCATCCAAGGCTCTAAACTCTTATTCTCATATTATCCCCATGAGCAAGCTGGAGGATGTGGAGCCGTCTCATAGGCTCATAGGCCCATGAGATGGCTCTTTAAGGCTAGATGGCACCATCATGATCATGTCGTCCAGCGGTTCTCATACTGTGGGCTGAGACCCCAAAATAAGTCATTTTAATGGGACTGCCAGGGCTGGCTGAGATTTGCTGGGGCCCAGGGCTGAAGTCCAAGCCTCCCTGCTCAGGGTCGAAGCCCAGGGGCTTCAGCCCTGGGTGGCAGGACGCAGGTTACAGGCCCCCTGCCTGGGGCTGAAGCCCTTGGGCTTTGCCCCCGCCCACCCGAAGTGGCAGGGCTCGGGCTCCTCCCCTCTCCTGGAGTGGTGGGGGTTGAGCTTTGGCCCCCACACCTGGAGCAGCAGAGCTCAGACTTTGCCCCCGCCCCCCTGGAGTGGCAGGGCTCGGGCTTTGCCGTCCCTGCCCCAAGTGGCGGGGGTCAAGCTTTGGCCCCCCCACGCTGGAGTGGCAGGGCTCAGACTTTGCCCCTGCACCTTGGAGTGGCAGGGCTCGGACTTTGCCCCCCCCCCCGGGGAGTGGCAGGGCTCAGACTTTGCCCCCCCACACACCCTGGAGTGGCAGGGCTCGGGCAGTCTCAGGCTTCCTTCCCCCCTCCTGGTGTCGCGGAGTAATTTTTGTTGTCAGAAGAGGGTCGCGGTGCAATGAGGTTTGAGACCCCCGATCCAGTCTGACCTCCAGCACATCGCAGGCCACAGACCCTCCCCCACCCACTCCTGGAATAGACCCCAAACCTCCAGCTGAGTCACTGATGTCCTCGGATCATGGTTTAAAGACTTCGAGTTACAGACAATCCACCATTGACACTAGTTTAAACCAGCACATGATCCATGCCCCATGCTGCACAGGAAGGTGAAAAACCCTCAGGGTCTTTGCTTGTCTGACCCACGGGAAAATTCTTTCCCAACCCCAAATATGGGGATCAGTTAGACCCTGAGCATGTGAGAAAGCCTGACCAGCCAGACCCCTGGGAGAGAATCTCACCCACTGCTGAAATGCAGCCACCTTGCAGGGCCGGGGGAACAGCTGAGTGACGAATGCTGTATCCAGTTAACAGCACAGAGGGGAGAGAGGGGGAAATGTAGACAGGCAGAACAGAATTACCCGAGTAGAAGTTATCCAGGGTGTTGGATCCGAATCTCTTACAAAACATACCATGTGATATTTAATGATCGCGAATAGCAAGACCTCAGTGCCGGGGGCATCTGATAGAACTTCCAGAGCATGGCGCCCCTCAGTGCCACAATAGGGCATTGGTTCTGCCATGACTCAGAGGGAAGAGCACCCCCTACTGACTCATCAGCACCACCCTGGATGTTCCTCACAGGCCTGCCCCCCTAGTACTGCTCTACCCCACACCGGCTTAGCTGAGCGTAAATCGGGCCCTGGGCAACCAGAGGCACCCCAGCATAAAGACCAC
Source organism: Dermatemys mawii (assembly GCA_007922305.1). NCBI lineage: Eukaryota > Metazoa > Chordata > Testudines > Dermatemydidae > Dermatemys > Dermatemys mawii. Next base: position 2,776,868 of record ML677344.1, on the reverse strand, counting down.
TTTTGAAACTCTGTCCCTAAGTGATCAAGGTCACCCAGGATATCGGTGCGAGAGTCAGGAGCAGAACCCAGGAGTCCTGCCTCCATTCTAGTCCAGCGCACACCCAGCACCGAACGAGCAGCTGCACCGACAGTCACAACAAAGCTCCTTCGCCAGAGCCCCAGGGCCCTGCTGTCGGATCAGTGCACCGCAGTACAAACGGCCCTGAACAAAGGTTTGCTGCCGTGAGGCGGCACTACCTCTGGAGAAGATGACGGCGACTGGGTCATCAGCCCTTCCTGAGAGCCGGCAGTTGCTAGATTTCCCTTTCCATTCAATTTCAGTATCCAAGAGGAAGTCACCACAACGCCCTCCTTCAAATCCCACCTCCACCACGATCCCTACAAAACTCTCAACCCGCAGCCATTCAGCTGGTATGCTGTGCCCAACTATTGCACTGGGCATAACAGTCTCTGGTCCCTGGCGCTCCCCCGTCTTTCTGTTGTCAGCTCTTCCCTCTGGTCTCATTAGTATTGTTTGTAGTCTGCACGCACCCTGGGGGCTGGTCCCTGGGCCAGGACCCCGTTGGGCCAGGCACTGCACAAACAGAGAACCAAAGGGAAGTCTCTGCCCCGAAGAGCTTCCAGTCAGTCTTGTGTGTATGTGTGTACAGCACCCAGCACAATGAGGCCTTGATTAGGTGCTAGCATAATACAAATAATTACCTTGTCTCTCTCTTCCCAAGGACAGCCTCTAGTGGGTGCAGAGAAGATTCCTGCCTATAAATGGGTGAGGGACCAAAAGGAGAAGGCTAGCGCCTGGCTGGTTGGAACTTACACCCTTTGGCTCGGTTCCAGCTCATTTCCACCTCATTGTTTTACGTCCCATTGGCACATCCTGCTGTGCCACGGCTCAGTCCAGGACTCGCCTCTTTTCATGTCATGGTCTGTGTTGCGTTCTGGGCCACCGCTCGGCCCCCAGCCTGTCGCCTGTCTACAATTCTCCCAGGTTCCTCAGGGACGCTGATGCGTCTGAGGAGTCTTCGCTTGGGGCTGCTGATTACAAGTCCCTTGGAGGAGAACGAAGCTGAGCCATCCCTGATCAGATGCTGTGAAATGTGCTTCCCGCAGCCTCTCCCACGCGTCTGAAAACAAACCAACTTCTCTAGATACAACTGAATGGGACCAGAAAGTCAGAGTGACTGAGGCTGAACCCAAACAAAATTACCCGTGGCAGAAGCTGAAAGAACTGACCTCCCCAACACACTCCCGGAAAGGGGCCAACCCAGGTCAAGGCAGCCTTCTCACTGTAGCACGCAGAGTCCTGAAATCACAGAGACTCTGCCTCACCCTAACCTCCTCCTATCCTCAGGACTTACATGGATCCTATCACCCTAGTGTCTGAGCACCCGACAATCATTAATGTCCTTATCCTCACTCAGTCCTCTGGGAGGCAGGGCCGAGCTGTTGTCCCCGTTGTACAGATGGTAAACTGAGGCATGGAGAAGCTACGGGACTGGCCCAAGGTCACACAGGAAGTCTGTGGCAGAGCAGGGACTTGAATCTAAGTCTGACACTCTAACCACTTTCCTTCCTTTCCTTGCTCAGTAATTCCATAGCTCATTGGAGCATGACTGTCTTGTATAGATACAGGGTAACATTTTCTAAGAGCCCTACATAACTAAGGAGCAGAAATGCCATTGACTTTCAATAGAATTTAGGCTCCTAAATCAGTTGGGCACTTTTGGAAAATGTTACCCACAATGCCCAGCACAATAGGGACATTATTCCTACTGGGGCTCTGGGCATTACTGTAACACAACTAACCCATCTTCATGACTATTAGTCAGTTTCACTTATTGGTTTTCAGGTACTAGACTATGAGATGGGGACTTGCCAGACTTAAATGGGCGTGGGGGTGAGAATTGTTTTCACTGAAATGAAGAAACCATCAAACACTTTCTGTTCACATTAGGCTTTGCAACCCACCCTACTTTTAAAAAGAAACAAACAACCCACCCTCAATTCAGGATCTAGTTTAAAGCGAGTGGCCCTTTAAATATCCCAAACGCAAGAGGTTATCAAATATATAAACACATTTTTAATCTGTGGGATTCAGAGGAATTAAGGTTGGTTTACAAGGACATGGGAGTGTTTACAAATCTGGTGACTCCAGGGGGAGCTTAGCTGCAGCCTCACATATGGGAAATGTTGCTGTTTGCGTTTCTGCTCTGCTGCGGTGGAGCCAAACGGATCTGTGCTGGCTGGCTGGGTGCAGCCTGCAATCTTAAACCACTGCCTCATTGTCCTCTTTGCCGGGAGGCCTTCGACAGTCAGGCTGCTGGGGTGCGGAGACCGTGGCTTGTCCTGCTGACCCACACGGTCTCATTGTTTCCTTACTCTCCCCGTCAGTCTGTCTGTCTGTCTCCCTCTCTTCTCTTATGCTTAGACTGTGAACTGCTTGGGGCGGGAATCAGCTGATTCTCTGTTTGGACAGTGCCTGGCACAATGGGGTCCTGGTCATGGATGGCTAACGCCTGGCCCCTCCCCTTGTGCCAGGAGTCCCACCCCTCCCTTTCTGTTCCCCCTTCTACCTCCCCGTCCCATGCAGGAGCCCAAAGCACTCCCACTGCGGTCCCCGGCCCCGAACGCTGGATGGCTGGGGGTGAGGCCCCAGCAGTCCTGGTGTGCCGCATCCTCAGCGCCCACAGCCCCAGGGCTCTGGGTGTTTGGGCAGCGTGATCGCCGCGCCCCCTGCCCCGGGCGGCCCCCAGTCCCTGCAGGAAGCACTCTGGCCTGGGGGCAGGGCCAGGGCAGGCTATTTGGGGAGACACGGCTTCCCCTTGCCTACAATACCCACCGTCCATGGTACTAGTCCATGACTGGGTCTTCCTGGCACTACAGCAACACAAATAATTCCTCATTAAGACAAGCTCTTTCTCTATCCAGCTAGAGATTTTGCTGCAGTGTATATCAGTGTGGTACCTAGCCACGGCTTTCTCTCTCATTCCACTGGCTATTACAATCCGTAGCATTTTGCAGCACCCCACAGCCTCCTTATCCCCTGGATCAGGGAGCAGAAGAGGTTGCTGGTTATATTAAAGTTTCCCTGTCTGCCTCTCCTCTGTTATGTTGACAAGATTCTCAGACCCATGCACGTTTTAGTGGCTCTAACGAGATGTCTGTCTGGTTACTAGAAGCTGTGAGATCTATTTGATTGTGGAATAGTTTCCCCATGGAAGAAGCAGAAACGTCATCAAAGGAGTAATTCTGAGATAGACGGAACATAGAACCAGGGAATATGCTAGACTAGATGTATTGAGCCAACGTGGGGCAGTACATCACAGTATTTTTAAGGTCCCATCCGTATCTGCAGAATTTAAAATGTTAAGTTATGAACAGTTCCTAGCGCTAAGGGTTGCCAAGAAAGCTTTCCCTCCGCGGCTCACCGCAGCTCCGCCTTCTTGAATCTGCAGAGAGCCTGCAACAGCAGCTCTGATGACGGTCATGAATTACAATGGGGCATACGCGCTGATGCAAAATGAGCATAATATCAACGCTGTTAACGATCTCACTGCTGCTGGGAAAGCAGAAATGTGCAGCTATTTGGGGATTGTGGGTGGGACTTTAACAGAGCACCGGGTTTATTCATTTATTTAGTTTTGCCCTTAGTCTGATGCCTGGGACTTGCGCCAACTGAAAGCTGTTCAGGTTGGACCATCACCTGTAATCCAGCCTATTCGCGCCTGGGCTGGTCAAAGGGTAGAGGGGAAAACAGAGGATAGAAACCCAGAAACAGAGAAGCAAGAGAAATCTAGGAGATTTGCGGCCTTGTATGGATTTTTGCCTGATTTTCTTGTCCAATCCGCGCATGAGAACGCGTAAAGAACTGTTAAATTACGGATGGCTGGTGGGTGGGGTATTTAGCTGTAATGTGTAATCACCCTGTGCGTGCCCCTGGGTTTTGTGTGACATTTATAACTGGGCAGTCTTGCCAAAGAGCCATTCTAGCGTGATTCTTTATCAAAAGAAGTAAGTCAGAAAAGGCTATTCTGGGTTTGATTTCAACCTGACTCAAACCAGGAATGACCAGAGATCTCCAGGAAAACACATACTGTTTTTATTACAGACAAAATCTGGGCCCCACTGTGCTAAGTGTTGTAGTGAGAGATATGCCCTGCCTCAAGGAGCTGTCTAAATAGACAAAGGATGGGAGGGGAAACCGAGGCATAGAGGGGCGATGTGACATGCCCATGGTCACCCAGCAGGTCAATGGTAGAGGCAGGAATCAAGCTAGATCTTGTGACTCCCAGATCAGTAGGGTAAAGAGCCTGCCCAGGATTGGGGGAGGTAGCGGATGCAACAGGGGAAGAAGTTAGAACCCTCCATTCTAATTGGATATTCTTCTTTTCGTTGGTTCCTATTTAATCAGGATGGGAAGTCACAGGACGGGCCTCTTTGCTTCTCTACAGTTTAGACAAACTTTCCCTCCCGCCCAGCAAGCCACTCCTTTTCTACATTCCAGACACCAGTGAGAGCTCATTTCGCTCAGAGCAATTCCAACCCGGTGCGGAGGAACTGTTTGACATTGCTGAGCTGATAATAACAATGGACATTTAGAGAGTGGCTCTCGGCCAAGCACGCCACAAATGTAGATTAAAAACTCTGCGTTATCAAGGGATCACTTCACCCCATCATCAAAATGCAGACACCTCAGGGGTGGAAAACAGCCGCCTTTAAACAGCACACAGCAACCCTGCCCGGCAGTTTGGGACAAGAAGGGGAAATGAATCCTGTAACCAGCTGAAACTATTGGGAGAATTCAAGGCCCAAAATGCAAATATAGACTCAGAGAGTCCAAGGCCAGAAGGGACCACTGTGATCACCTTGTCTGACCTCCTGCAGAGACCTGGATGGGCTCAATACAGCCATTGTTCTTAGCCTGCATGAGCAGCTCTTAATGGACAGGTTCAGGGCCAATTGTTGTTGGATCGGGCCCTTTGATCGCAGGAGTTTGCATCTTCCCTGAATATGTGCAGCTCCTAGCACATTGTGGGTGATACTTGTGGTCCCATTTTTTTCCCAGCACATACTGTGTTGCCAGGACCACTCCCTGCAGTGATCTGGCGTTTCTACGGAGACATCTCATCCCCGTTCCGATCTGGTCCAGCCCTGCCTTGGGACGAAGGCACCGCGCAAGGGGCAGGAGAGACCCAGAGGGACAAAGGAGAATGCAATGGGAGAAACTCCTACCTCAAAAGTGAAGGGGTAGGCATGCTCCCCGAGCTTCTTAATCAGCCGCTCCTGGAGTCGCGTCAGGGGCTTCTTCTCCTCGGGGACCGGGGGGAAGGCCTGGATATTGGCCACAAACAGGTCCTTCCGAAAGGTCAGTCCCAGCACGTCCAGATCCTCCCGGCCGTAGCGGAAGGCACACGTCAGGGTGACAAAGACTGCGGGGACAGAAGGTATCAAATGGGAGAGATCAGCACCGAGCCTCTCACCAGCATCAGCACCGGTGACGAGGGACCGGCAGGCAAAGTGCTCTGTTCGAGATCAGGCAACGTGCGCAACAACTGGGATCAAAGCCTAGGTCTCCTGCCTCCTACTCCGCTGGCCTAGCCACAAGAGCAGGTCTGTAAATGAGGAAGGGGCTCCTGATTCCCACGGGTGTAACAGAGGAGGGACTGGCCTCGGGCAGCCGCTGGCTTGGCATGTTTGATGAAAGATTCGGGTGCAGATGTGTGAGCGGGGGGATGTGGAGGGGAACAGATGGAGCGGGCAGTCGAGACATGAGGGTGGGAGCCTGGATTTAATGACACAAATCGAGAGGTGTTTCATCTGTCACCTCCTATGTCCCCCAGTGCTACAGCCACACATGGAAAACGAAACGATCAACCCAAACACCCAGGAGAAATGACTCACGCTAGGGGGATGGGAGCCAGCGGCTACGCTCCAGATCCGGGCGCCAGTCTCCATGCTGGCTCCAGTCTCATCGGCCCTGCCGCAAGGTCCCAAGGCCTAAATACCAGCCTCTCCTGCTGCCCTGTCCGCTCAGGAGTGCGGGTGACGGTGGGGGGGGGCGGGAGGGCTCGGAATGAGTTCAACCCCTCTTCCGAATTGTTTCTGAGCTGAGCCTACATCAGTCTCTTCCCCAGTTAGCTTGTACATCAGATCCCCAGCCTTCTGCTGCTCTTGTCTCTCGGAGATTGCCGAGCAGGGACCGTCTCTAGTTGTGGGCTCAGTATCTCTGTTCCAGCACAATTAGTGTCTCTGTTACAGCCTTGCCTAGGGAGCTGAACTGAGATGGAGGGCACTGTGTCGGCCTTGCCTTTTGCCCCCTAAAGCACCAAGCGCAGTGTCCATACAATACAGCCCAGGAGAAAAGGGAACCCGCACAAATCCAGGAAAATGAAGGGAGAATGAACAAACCCCAGGTGCTAGTCACTGTGCTTGGATACTCTTGTGATGGGCGTGCTGGATAAGAGCCTGAATAGAACAGCATAGTGATAGGGGCTGTACACACGTAGTAAGAGTAAGTCCCTACTGCAGAGAGCTTGCAATCTAAGAGGGGGTTAAAAGGAAATACCCTCCCTTGTGGCTCCCCCTGCTGGCTGAATGTGGTGCTGCAGGCGCTCCCTGCCTCAGTTTCCTCCTCCAGAGGGCTTTCTGTCTCTCCTGTGGGTTTCATATGGCTCAGCTCTCCAAGTCCAGTCCCCTTTTGGGTAGCAAGAATCCAAACAAGAAGTTCTTTTGAGCCCCTTGGGTTCTTCAGCTCTCCCCCTGGGCTCAGCTCCCAGCCCGTCCTGGGCTACCTTTGCATTTCTGTGCTCTGGGGCAGAGTGCCGACTCCCCGGCTGCTTCCTTTGAGTCGTCCCCCCCCCGCTAAAAGAACCCTCTTTCAGGGTCTTCCACGGGCACCCAGCTTGCTGCCTGCAGTTCTTCCTTCACACTGAGTTTTCTTAACCCTTTTAAGGAAATCGCCCCGCTCAGGAGAAGAGAGGGTGCTAATCTGGTACAGATACAGCTGAGCTCAGCTACCCTTAAAGGGTCAGTCAACCTGTAATACCCTGTTGCAGGCTGGCAGGTCCTTGAAAGCCAGACTGGCCTATGACCAAGCAGCTACCCATCAGCCTTGCCCCCAGTCTAAGGGCAGTTCATAAAGGGGTTAGAGTGACTGACCCCAGCCGCGGGGAACTGCTCAGACACTGCTGAGGGGAGAAGACCCAGGAGAGAGGGGGCGGAGAGTTCTCTCTCTCTCTCTGGGACAGGCCTAGGGCAGGCAGACCGAGGCAGGTGGCAGGGACAGAATTAATCCTGTGGCAGCAAGATCCAGGCAGACACAGCAGACTAGGCAGGAAGCTCCTACATAAAGAAACCCAGGAGCAGGGTAAGCTGCTGTGGGAGGGAGCTGAGACAGGGTTGGGAGGTGGACATAGAACTACTTCCACAGGAAGGATGATTCGGATTTGCCGGGACTTTCATTTGGACCTTTTGGTAATCCTGAACTTTGTGACTTGGCTGGAGGGCCGGGCCCCAGAAGACTCAGTGAGAGGCAGGCAGCCTGTAGGAGGCGCTAGGGCCAAGGACACCAGTGACATTGCACAGACACAAGGAGGCGCCCCAAGGGTGAGCGTGTGACATTACACACACACAGACACAAGGGGGCG
>ML677344.1:2756133-2769213 GCA_007922305.1 Dermatemys mawii | reverse complement strand
CCAAGGGTGAGCGTGTGACATTACACACACACAGACACAAGGGGGCGCTCCAAGGGTGAGCATGTGACATTACACACACAGACACAAGGGGGCGCTCCAAGGCGGCATGTGCCCCGTCGCACACCACCATTTCACAGACAGGAATGGGGAGAGGGTGAGTAACTTGTTCACGAGCACAGTGGAAGGCCCTGGCAGACCTGGAACTCAAACCCAGCTCTCACCCTAGTTCTAGTCACGTGTCTTAACAACCAAACCAGCCCCCTTCTTTCTCCAGGACCTAGGGTGCAGTTTTCCAGCGGAACTGTCCTTTGTCCTCGCCAGTCTCCACAATCAAGACCCTTTCAGAGACGTGGTGATTTGGAGACAATCCCCTCCCCCCAGCCTGCTAGGCTGAGATTCTCTGTGTGGGTTGGTCAAGTAGAGGTACTGAACTTGGCTGCTTATCCCGAATGAACCCTGAGCACCATGTGCTCTCACGGCTGTCGGGAAGTCCCTGGCCCCTGCTTTGGTGCAGTAGAGAACTGAGCTGCCTGCACCCTGCAGCGATATTTAGGCTTCTCCATTGCCCTATAAAGCAAGCGGGTTTTCAATGGGGCTCTGGTTCCTGGCTGGTGAGTGTAACCTCTGGGTTTGGAGAAGGGGACTGGAAAAGCACATTAGGATGCCCCGGCAGAACAGGGGAGAGGCTGCTTTCCCTCATGTGTGTTTTGAAGCCCCAGTTAAACATTGCAGAGTCAGCTGGAACCAAATGGCTAAGCAGTTACCTTTCCTTTCTTTTAAGTACTCTGGATCGACCAACACGACGCCATCTGAAAGAGAAGACAGGCAGAATTAGGAAGGAAACTCTGAGCACCAACTGGTCTCCCTTGCATTGGGACCGGGATGTGGGGAGAATCTCAGGTGTGTCTCGTTAACACAACTCCATGGTGTCCGACGACAGCCCATCGTACAGATTATGAAATACGGGTCTGCCTGTTCCCCATCCACTTCACACACCATCTCCATCCATCTCTGTCATGTCCCCTCTCTCCCGCATGGGGTCCTGTCAGGATTGCCTCCCAACTCTGAACTCTAGAGTACAGATGTGGGGACCCACATGAAAAAAAGAAATAATCCCCCAAGCTTATTTTACCAGCTTAGGTTAAAACTTCCCCAAGACACAAGTTTCTTTTGTGTCTGGAACAAGAGGCTGCCACCACCAAGTGACACCCAAGAACTAGGGGCAGGGCCTCTTCGAGCCCCCCTCTCTTTCCAAAAATCCCCCCGAAGCCTGTACCTCCCTTCCTGGGAAAGGCTTGAGAAAAACGCCTCACCAATTTTGCTAGGTGAGCCTGGTTCAAAAGCCTGAATCTTACACAATGGAAAACAAAGCAGTCCAATTCTTAAAAGAAAGATTTTAATTAAAGGAAAAAAGAAAGAACAAATCCCTTATAAAAAAAATCGGTGGAAAAGCATTTACAATTACAAAAAGCATTAAAGAGAAAAACACCCACACCACAGAGGAATTCCTCCCTCTGCTGAGTCTTTAAAGTTACAGAGAAACACAGGGATATTTCCCAAAACACCTGAGAAATTCATGAGTGAGATAACACACATATAAAACTATAGCCTTGCCTGGCTAACTTACTTACTGTTGCTGTTTAGAAAGGTTACAGATAGATGGAGAGAAGAAAACTTTCTGGTTCCTCTGATAGCCCACAGCAAATGAACTACACAGACAAAGGACTTTCCCTCCCCCCAGATTTGAAAGCATCTTCGGTCTCCATTGGTTCTTTTGGTCAGGTGCCAATTAGGTTTCTTTTAGCTTCTTAACCCCTTAAAGATAAGCAGGAATTCTAGGCTACTTTATACTTATGACAGGCCCCCTCTCTGATCCAGCTCCTGTTCCCCTTTGGTCCAGCTCTCTCCACCCCACCAGGATCAGACCTAGTGATCCAAAAGGACTTTGCCAGCATTAGGCCTCACAGCCTGTGAGGATGGGCAGTATTATCCTTGCTTTGCAGACTGGGAAACTGAGGCACTGGGAGATATTTTTTTTAAGGCCCAGCTCTTCAGTGGTATTTAGGTGCCTAACTCCCATTGATTTCTTTGGGAATTAGGAGCCTAAATATTTTTCAGGATCTGGGCCTCAGTGACTTGCCAGAGGTCCCACCTGTCAGAGCTGGGATGAGAACCCAGGAGCCTTTGACACCCAGCCGTGGACTCGCTGGTGAGGGCATTGAGAGGCGTTTCTCTGAAGTAGCTCGTCTAACTACGGCCCACTCTTTCTTGGCTGTGGATTCAAGCACGTTTCTTTGGGGCATGAACTGGCTGGCACATACCAAATGGAGTATGGCTGCTCTCCCAGCGTGTGTTGTACCATGGCTGCTTCTCAGGGTTTTGCCTGACTTGCCATTGTGCGAGGCTCCTTGAACCAATCAGCTGGACAGACCGTGACAGGCACCGCGATTTACACGCCCAACTCCCTTTATAGCGAATAAGGTGACCAGAAAGCAAGTGTGAAAAATCAGGATGGAGGTGGAGGGTAATAGGCACCTACCTAAGACAAAGCTCCAAATATCGGGACAGTCCCTATAAAATTGGGACATCTGGTCATCCTAAGAGCTAATACTCAAGGAAAACTTCCCTCTACGTGACCCTCATGATCTCTAGGGTGTTTATCCTCTCCTTGCTCTCTCTAACTTTACACACACCAGGCCAAGCCTTAGGGCTCTGAAGCAGGCCAAAGTTACCATGGGAACCCAAGAGAGCTTGCATCAGCCATCATCTTGGTAACCACCAAGGATTGAACTTGGGACCTCCTGAGCAAGAACCACGGGAGGCTAGTGCTTGAACCAAAGGACTATAAGCCTTAGGAGGGACCTGTAGGGGAGTCATGCCCTCTATGGACCATGTACTACACACTGAATAGTGGGGTGCATAAGGACTAAACAGGAAAGCCCAGCTCCTCAGAGGTATTTAGGTGCCCACCTCCCATTGATTTCAGTGGAGCGAGGTGCCTAAATATCTCAAGGATCTGGACCAACGTGAATAAAGACCTCAAGGGGTGGCCTCTGGAGTAGAGAAAAGGTTCCTCTCTGCCAACGGGAATTAGGAAACCGGGTGACCACACATGCCCTCTGCAGGCCTGATCTAAACACTCCTGCTGGCCTCAGCAGACTTTGGACCAGGCCCTGGGACAACAGTCCTATATGTCCACTAGCTGGACAGCACCATACAGATGCAACGGGAAGCTTTCTCCCTGAGCCCAGCAGCTGACCCGTGTGTTCCCTCCTCACTTTGATCCCAGCTAACTTATAATACCGTCAAATCATCGTCCATCAATACCCAGGCCGGAGGGACTATTAGATCCTCTCATCTGACCTCCTGCGCAACACAGGCCAGAGAATTTCACCCCGTTTCCTCTGTCTTGAGCCCAGTCCCTTGGACTGGACTAAAGCATCTCCCAGAAAGGCAGCCAGTCTCAATCTGAAGACGTCAAGAGACAGAGATTCCACCCCTTCCCTTGGGAATTTGTTCCAGTGTCTCACCTTCACTGCTAGACTAGAGAGCTCTAGAAAACCCAGGACCCATGCAGGTTGGTTGGCTCCTACGATTGTCTCATTAGTATCCTGCGGCAGCAGGTTCCATGCGTTAACATGCTGCCCCCAAAACACCACCTTGTCTCCTCTGTAAATCTGCTTCACCTTCCTTCTTTAATTCACTCCTAACAAACCATTGCTGGGGGCAAAGGCAGGGGCAGGACACTAACAGCGGGCTGCATGGCAGGAGCATGGGAAGAAACAAGGTGTAAGATGTAGGCAGAACGGTGAGGACAAGCCGGCTGGATTGGGACGAGGGCTTAGGGACCCAGCCCAGAGAGACACCCGCCCCCTCCAGTTCTGGGGCGGATTCACAGCACGAAGGCGTCTCCTGGCTGGTTGTGGGTTAGGGGTGGTGGCGGTGTCCTCAGAACAACCCCAGCTGGAGGGTTCGTCCCAGTCCCTCTCTGTGCTCGTCACTCCTCCCTCGAAACCTCTCCTGGGCCACACGTCTAGCCAAGCTCGTCTCCTCTGCGCCTCTTCCCACCACAGCTGGAATCACAGAACCCATCAGGGCCATTTGTCACGATCCCTTGTCGTGCCTTAACTCCACAGAGGGCCCGGGCCTATGAGCCGAAAGTGCAGGTCAGCCTGGGTCACGGCCCTGCACTGGGACTCAGGAGAATGGGGCTCCGTTCCCAGCTCCGCCGCTAACTCCCTGGGCGAGACGCTGAGCAGGCCCCTCAATTCCCCAGCTGTAATCTGGGGACCGGGATCCATCTTTTCTCCCAGCCTATGTCCATTTTGTGGCTTAGCTGGTGCTCTCCGTGGGGACAGAGACTGTCTCCCACTCGGTATCTGTACAGCACCCAGCTCACAGGGGCCCCGATCTCAGCTCGACCAAGAGCCGGTCCAGACAATCCATTGTACCTTTTTGGCTGGGAAACTGGGCTTGCCACCAGCCAGTCCCTTCCCCAGGGAGCGCCTGCTTTCTTTCCAGGAGTTTGATTTTTCACCAGATCACCAACAGCCGGAGGGCTTTCAGGTTTTAGATGAAAAGTCAAATTTTTCTGCTGAACAGTTTGATGAAAATTATTCCTGCCCCCGGGTCCCCATTTTCATCAGAAATCTCCACCATAGGGCTCACATCTTCGACCAGCTTCACGCAGGTGTACTGAGCACTTTCCCCTTTGCAAACTCCTTGGGGCAGGATCATAGCCTGGCATGTCTGTAAAGTGCTAGGTGCATTTATGGGGCTGACGGAGGAGGTGACGATGGATACGGCAGGGAATGGCTGATGCCCATGGCCAGGTGATGCTGTGGAGTACCACTGGACTATCAGTCTGGCACTACCCACTCTAGGAAAGTATTGCAACGCACATGAATAAAAGCAAACAAACATGTCAGCCTGCAAAGACTCTGTGCTCCAACCTGTGACTAATAAGGAGCAGCCATGTGCTGAAATTAATTAGTTCATTGGGGGCGGGGGTGAAGGGCAGGGGGAGGTTATATGAAAACAAAGCAGAAGAATCTGTATCAGCAAAAGTTAAATTGGATTAAGTTAAGTTAGACTGGATGTGCGGATGAGTCAGGTGTACAAATTCCCAGGGAGGAGAAATTAGCAATTTGAAAAGGTGTTTTTTATCCCCTAGCTAAAGTAAGCAAAGGCAGGACTGTAATGAAATATTTAAAAAGCCACCACTTGCAAGATGAGGGAAAATGGAGGCAATGTTCTCTGCTACTCTGTGTAATTAATCCGGGGAGGCTAAGTGTATAATAAAAATAATAACGATCATTAGAAATGGACTCTAGTACACGTTCCCAGGTATTGGTGATGGGACGAGGAGCATCTCAAGACAAACAGTGCAACTTGACTCTGAAAGATACTGTGTAAAGAGCTATGGATATAGCCTGAAAATACACGTTTAAAGTCTGTACCTAAGTATTAGTCACTAGCGCAGGTGAAAAAACAGGTTTTCCTTCAGAAATGTCTCTCTTGGTTGGGATTTAAAATAGGTACAGTAAGTTTAGTATGTTTAATGGCTGCCTGTTTCGATACAAAGTCGAATGTTAACATGGAGATGTGAAGTCCACAGGGAAGAAGCACAAAGGAAAAAGAAACAAGCCCCGGGAGGTTGTCCCGTGTCTGAGTAAAGACAATGAATGTGGGGGTATTTCTAGAAGGTAAAGAGGACACCCCTTGATCCAGCACCTTGGAAGTAAAGGCAGAGTGTGTTCGCATTGGTGAAAGCCGGCCCTCAGCCAGCCTTGGTTGAAAACGCTGAAGAGGACTCTGGAGGAACAAACGTCTTTCAACAGGAGAGTAACCGGCTAGTTAAGCTGAGTCTCTAGAGAGCGTGTTTTTGTTTGAGATGTAACCGCTGGCTTCCAGCATCCTCATACACTAGCTCCTGAATCTCTGTCCATGGATAATAAACTTATCCCTGTTTTCACTGTGCACCTGGCTCAGGACTGTGGTGCGGAGCGAAGTGCTGGTCCCAGATTGAATCTGACAAGCTGGAGTGTCCTCTTCCTTTGGGAACAGCCGGCCTGGCGGTTCTGTGAGTGTCCAGCGAGAAGGGGCTGGGAACGGCAGGGAATGCACCAAGGCCGCGGGAGTTGGCATGTGCCATTCATTGCCCAGTACCAAGAGGGCGAGACCTGCGGGGCCTGGTAAGCAGGGCTTGTTCTGCCAGAGGCTGGTGGTTTCAGGGAGCTGACTCACGGCAGGCACAGAAAAGATACCTTCATGCTAAGGGCAGAGAGTGGTGAGGAGCGTCAGACAAAGGTTTTGCCTGATATTCAGCCACAATCTTCCCTCTTTAAAGCTCAGATGCAGCAGCCCATGTAAGCTTGTGCCTGACTTTAAGCATGTGCTTTAAGGCCCCTTTATTTCAAGCAGGTGTTTAAATGCTTTGCTGAACTTGGGCCTTAATTTCACCCGGCTCCTCTTAGTTCTACCTCTAGGTACCACCCTCAGTCATTCTCCGCTCTTCCTGCCATTCACAGGCTTCAACTATTTGAAGACTTCTGCTTCCCCACCTTAGCAGTCACTTTGCCAACCTGCACATTTTCAACTCTTTTACTCTGTTCTCCTATGGACAGGCAGCCTCCTGCAGAGCGCCCCCTTGTGGCCTAGGGTGGCTCTGCTGCCCCCTGTCTCAGGTTCCCCATCATTAGGGTGTGCCACCTCTCAGGGGTTCATGCCCCACCTCTCAGGGGCTCATGCCCCATCTCTCAGGGGTTCATGCCCCATCTCTCAGGGATTCATGCCCCAGCTGGGTAGCTCCGAGTCCAGTCCCCTTTTGGGGTAACCAAAGTCCGAACAAACAATAAGGTCTTTTGCCAACTTGGGCTCCTCTTTGATTTGTCTTCTGGGCTCCCTTAAGTCTTTCTGCTCAGGTGTTTTACAGGCTGTCATCAGACCCTATTAGTCCTGCCCACTTAAGCTGGGAGGCCACTAATTATGGGAAAGGTGGGGCTGGCCCCATTCCCCCTTCAAGGGGCCAGTCACCCTGTGGCACCTTCTTTAAATGGAGCCCTCCTTTCTCCTGATCCTTTCTGTTCTTTCTGCTCTTCTCTGCATGCCCATCTGTTTGGCAGTATATTTCTGCCAACGTGGTACCTGATCCAAACATGATATTCCAGGCCCTGTTGCACTTCAGCCACATAGCAAGACACCACTGCTCCTGGCTCTCTGCCTAGTCAGCCCTCAGTCAGGCCAATTCCAAACTGTTGCCAATTATTTCCTTAATGGAAATATTCCCTTGGTGGTCGCTCTAGTTCAGTCTCTCTAGACTGCCCCATCCTGTACCACTTTGGGATGGATTTTGTGATACAAAATTCTTATGATGGGGAATTATGAAATTCCACTGTCAACCTGTGGAACTCCTTGCCAGAGGATATGGGGAAAGCCAAGATACTAACAGGGTTCAAAAAAGAACTAGATAAGTTCATGGAGGATAGGTCTATCAAAGGCTATTAGCAGGATGGTGTCCCTAGCCTCTGTTTGCCAGAAGGTGGGAATGGGCGACAGGGGATGGATCACTTGATGACTACCTGTTCTATTCCTTCCCTCTGGGGCACCTGGTATTGGCTACTGTTGGAAGACAAGATACTGGGCTAGATGGACCTTTGGTCTCATCCAGTCTGGCTGTTATGTTCTTAATTGCCCTCAGCCAGTAACAGTTTTTGGATACTGCAGAGCTGAGCCGGATTTGCAATCCTGACTGACTCCCTGACTGTCACTTTTACACTCACAATCTCTCCATGGCTGCCTCCCATTCTCAGACAGCCTGACCCGAAGCCCAGCGAAGGGAGGGGGAAGGCTCCCAGGGACGTCAGTGAGGTTTGGGTCAGGCCCAGGCAGCGACAAGTGAAGAGAGCTGCAGCACGGGGAACATTTTCAAAAGACATAGGTGCCTAAGACACTTCTGAAAATGTTACCCAGGGGCAGGAGTAGGAAGGCTGGTCTTGTAGCACTGGCTCAGGGGATGTGGGTTCAATCCCTGGCTGTCACCAAGTCCCTCTGTGACCTGGGGGAAGTCCCTGGATCTCTCTGCGCTCAGTTCCCACGCTGGGAAATGGAGAGGATAACAGTGCTGGTGTCTGGTTAGATTTTAAGCTCTTTGGGGCATGGACCATCTTACTACGTGTGCGTCCAGGGCTTAGCACAATGTGTCTCCAATCTGAGCTGGGGCTTCTGGGTGCAACTTCACTACAGATAATACAAAGTAAAATCCTGGGAAATGATCTCCCAGCGTAAGCCGGGAACTCTGCTGGGAATGGAGCTGGACTAGTTCCCTGTCCTCAAATCCAAATCCCATTGTGTCAAACCCTTCCAGGAGCTCGCTTCAGCCCAGGGGGCTGTGTCCTGTTTTGCTGTCCCGACGGTGCATCGCATGCCCGTGAGCTGCACACATGACAACCCCTCCCGCGGATCCTGATACAAAATAGTCACTGCACCCAAAACGGGACACGTTTGTTGTTGTTTTCCAAAGGGGATCCCAGGCTGCAGTGGAGGCACAGCCAGAACTCCTCGTATTCAATCAGAAACCGCTTTGGGAACGTCACACCTGAAACCCAAAATAAACCTCCCCCCAGAGCTAGTGCAACGGTTCTCCTGGGACGTGTGCGGCCTTGACACACAGAAGCCAGCTCATTCGCAACCGGAGTGGAGTGGGAGGAAGGAAGTGTTCTCCAAACCCGCGTGTCCTGTTTGCTAAGTTAGGGTCAGAAGCTCACTTTGGCACTGAACGATGGCTCAATCCTGCAGACCTCACCGTCCTGAGGAGTTTTCCCACCGACTTTGATAAGTGAGAGCACGACTGGTCACTGAGGGCGTGTGTGCAGTGAGCGTCTCCCCGCCCAAGCGGCCACAACAATACAGCCACAGCGATGGAAACCCAGGCTGCTGACGCCCTGAAGTGGGGTCAAAGGGGAGGTAGACACCATGAGCTGCAAGTCCCACTTTATGCTGGCACACTAGGGGTCTGCATCATTATGACCAGAACTAGTCCATAAACCACTGCCCTATCTCCTTCCAAACCCTTCCGAAGACTCTCTTATGAAGCCTCTAGCCAGCTGGGATTGCTCCTATCTACTGGCTTGTTTTATCTGGATCTTATTATTTATTGCAACCCAAGGATTTAATATTAGTACTTAATCCACTTGATGCCATGCCTAGCCCGCCTGTGGAAATGCATGTTCTTATTAACCTGACCTCAGCCTCCTTCCAGTACCTACAGCCACTTGCATCTGGCCTTTACAGCATCATGTGAGCTCTCCGAGGCATGAACTGTCTTTGACCATCCTGCCCAATGGAGCCATTATCCTGAGCTCCTAGGGTGCTACCGTAACGATAATGCTAGATCTTAGGAGCACAGAATCCACTCATTTAGCAGTTAGAAGAGAGAACATTCTCTCCTTGTGCTTAAACTAGGCATTGTAAGAAACCCCATTAGCAGCGGCGAGAACATGCTCCTGTGGAAAACCTCTAAAGCTGATGTCTAATTGGAACGTACAGCAAACCCGTTACGAAAGAACAAAGTTCTGGATGTGCTGTACTTGGAGTTAATACAGTGCAAAAGTCCCTTCTACCAGCACGCAGTGTTTTCTGGTAACATCATGTCTGCCCTGTGAATTCAACCAAGTCCCTGTTACACTGCACTAAACCAAACCGAATGCTGACTTACCGACAGGATCCACAACATCTATGTGGTCGACAAAGTCCCTCTTCCCAAGGTAGACGGTGAGCTGGTAGGAGAAGAGACAAACACAAAGGGAATGAGGACAAAGCATTGTCACAATTTCACCTTTCCTCAACACCGCTTGTGTCTGAGAGAGGCCAGAATACAAAGGCAGTGGTTCCCAGGCCAACTATATGGGATACAAGGCCTTTTATTTTCAGTGTGGTTTCAGTTCACTTCCAGTTAAAACCTCTAGGGCTGTTTGCTTTTTACTGGTGAATTCAGACTACTCTTAAAGTGTTAAAAATGCTTTTTTTTTTTTATTAGGGGAATCAGTGCTATAATTCCACCAAAGCAGAACAGCTGAAGTCTCCAGGATTGTGGCACTCCAAGACTGTAGCCACCGGGTTTAGTGACATGGGCGTGGTCTCTGAATTTTACGGTGGTGGGATGGAGCCTTCTCTGGGGGATGAGACATGTTCTCTGGGATGGCACTAGAGGATATGATCTCTGCCCATGGTTTCTGGGGCAGGGGGGAAGGAAGGAACGTGGTCTGTGAGGTGGTGGGTTGGGATGTGATTTCTGGGATAGCTGTCTCCAGGTCATGGGACATGAAATGTTCTGTGTGCTGGTGAGATGTGATCTATTAAAGAGGGGCATTGCGAGCCAGAGGGGTGGGACCTAGTATCCAGTTTTAGCAGCAGCACTTTGGTAACAATTCTTTAATAGATTGTAGCCTCTTTGGCCACCAGTGATCATTCCCCACCCCATTTGTCATGGATGCTTTAGAATGACCAACGAAGAGCATTGCTAATGAAGACACTGTGCTCCTCTAGCTCTGGAGGTGGTCACAGCAAGATCCACAATTTACTCTATATCTCTACACCCCTCTGCAGCTTGTCCTGGAACCCACAAGAAGGAAGGCAATTCTTGATTTAGTCCTGAGTGGAGCAAAGAATCTGGTCCAAGAGGTGAATTTATCTGAGCCATTCGGTAATAGTGACCATAATGTAATTAAATTTAACATTCTTGTGAATTCCCTAACAAACCCACTACAGTAGCATTTAATGTTAAAAATAGGAACCCTGCACAACAAAGAGGAAGCTAATTAAATGGAAATTAGAATGAAAAGGAACAGTCATATGGGTGAAACGCCTGCAAACTGCATGAAGACTATTTAAAACACCAGAATAGGGCTCAAATTAAAGGTATATTCCAAATTAAAAAGAAAACAATCAAACAAACGAAAACCAGCCAGAGGACCAAAAAATGTCACCATGGCTAACCAGCAGAGTAAAAGAGGCAGTTAAAGGCAAAAATGCAGCCTTTAAAAATGTGAAGTCCAATCCTACTGAGGAGAATAGAAAGGAGCCATAAACTTTGGCAAGTAAAAGTCTAATAAGGCAGACCAAGATAGTACCTGAGGAGCAACTAGCAAAGGACACAAAAACTAACAGCATTTTTTTTTAAGTACATCAGAAGCAGGAAGGTGGCCAAACAGTCAGTGGTGCCACCGGACGATCAAGGTGTTAAGGGAGCACTCAAGGAAGATAAGGCCATTGCGGAGAAGCTAAATTAATTATTTCCATTGGTCTTCACTGCAGAGGATGTGAGGGGGATTCCCATAGCTGAGCCATTCCTTTTGGGTGACAAATCTGAGGAACTGTACCAGTTTGAGGTGCCACTAGAGGAGGTTTGGTATGTAACCAATCACTTACATCTGCCTCTGTACCAGATGCCTGGAGGATAGCTAATATAACACTGATTTTTTAAAAAGGCTCCAGAGGCAATCCCAGCAATACAGGCTGGTAAGTCTAACTTCAGTAGTAGGCAAATTGGCTAAAACTATTGCAAAGAACAAAATTATAAGACATAGATAAATGTAATTTGTTGGGAAAGAGTCAACAGGACTTCTGTAAGGGTAAATCATGCCTCAGCAATATGTTGACCCCCTCAAAGAATTCTAATAAACATGTGGGCAAGGGGGATCTGGTGAATATAGTGTACTTGGACTTTCAGAAAGCCTTTGACAAGATCCGTCAACAAAGGCTCTAAGGCAAAGTAAGCTGTCATGGAATAAGAGGGAAGGTCCTCTCATGGATCAGTAACTGGTTAAAAAGCAGGAGACAAAGGGAAGGAATAAATGGTCAATGTTCAGACTGGAGACAGGTAAACAGTGGTGTCCCCCAAGGCTCTGTACTTGGACCAGTCCTTTCAACATATTCAGAAATTAGCTGGAAAAGGGGGTAAAGAGTGAAAAGGCAAAATTTGCAGATGATACAAAATTACTCAAGATATTTAAGTCTAAAGCTGCCTGGGAAGAGTTAAAAAGGATCTCACAAAACTGGGTGACTGGGCAACAAAACAGAAGATGAAATTCAGTGTTGGTAAATGCAAAGTAATGCATATTGGAAACATAATCCCATCATACAAAATGATGGGGTCTAAATTAGCTGTTACCACTCAAGAAAGAGATCTTGGAGTCATCGTGGATAGTTCTCTGAAAACATCCACTCAATCTACAGCTGCAGTCAAACAAAGCTAACAATGTTAGGGCCCATTAGGAAAGGGATAGATGATAAGACAGAAAATATAATGCCACTTGCGGCAAGGCGCCTTCTCTGGCTCACCGGCTCGAGTCTTTTCTGCACTGGTGAGCCAAGGGCTGTCTAGGCAAGCTGCCTAGAAAGCCCAAGGGCAGGCTTTCCCTTCCCCTTATCACTCTTTTCTGGCTAGACTTTCCCTCAGTGTCCGGGACAAAAGCTGCCTCCCTTCTGAGAGGCTCCCAGTCCTGCTGCCTCCAACCTGCTGGCAGCCCCACTCCCTCTATCTCTCTCCTTCCCTTCCTAGCTGGGGAGGAGGGTTTAAAAAGATCTCTGTCAGGGCTTAATTGGTATCAGCTGATCTTGCCTGAGTCTCTGGCAGTCTCTACCCAGCTGAGCCCAATTGACCTGTGGTTACCTCCCTTACCACCACCTCCACTGGTAGCTGCCTGCTCGGGGTTTACCACACACTATATAAATCCATGGTTCGCTCACACCTTGAATATTGCATGTAGTTCAGGTCTCCCCATCTCAAAAAAGACATTATAATTAGAAAAGGTACAAAGAAGGGCACACACAAAAAGTGATTAGATGCAGTACAATGAGAGATTAAAAAGTCTGGGATTTCTTCAGCTTAGAAAAAAGACAACTAAGGGGGGATATGATAGAGGTCTATAGAATTTTGACTAGTGTGGAGAAAGTGAATAAGGAAGTGTTATTTTCTCCTTTGCATAACACAAGAACCAGAAGACACCCAATGAAATTTAGAGGCAGCAGGTTTAACACAAACAAAAGGAAGTATTTCTTCATACAGCCTAACTTGTTGCT
>ML677344.1:2737073-2756123 GCA_007922305.1 Dermatemys mawii | reverse complement strand
GTTGCTACGGGATGTTGTGAAGGCCAAAAGTGTAACAGGGTTCAAAAAAGAATTAGGTAAGTTTATGGAGGACAGGTCCATCAATGGCTATTAGCTAGGATGGTCAGGGATGCAGTCTCATACTCTGGGTATCCATAAACCTCCAACTGCTAGAAGCTGGGATAGGATGACAGGGGATGGATGACTTGAAATTGCCCTGTTCTGTTCATTCCCTCTGAAGCATCTGGCACCAGCCACCGTCAAAAGGCAGAATACTAGGCTAGATGGACCATTGGTCTGACCCAGTATGGACATTCTTAGGGTCTAATCCAAGTCTGATTAGTTAAACATGACAGCTTGCATATGAGTTCATGCCTGGGCCATGTGTCCATTATGGTGCCTGCTTTCGGCTGCTGGGTGTATCTGTTCCATGGGACAGTCCCTAAGTGCAGCTGGGTCGTCCAGCTCTCGCTTGGACAGCTAGAAAACTCCTCGTTCAGTTCCCCTCTGCTCAGTCCAGTTCCCACCAGCGGATGGCAGGTGCTCTCTGGATCAGAGAATAGATCTGTTTCCATCATGTCGGGTCTCCTGAGCATTTCCTAAAGGGAGTGACCCGGGTGCAATACAAACCTGAAACTCAAGCTCCACTGGACGAAAGGTTTTCTGACGCTAAGACAACCTGTAAATCAGTGTTTATTATGAATCCCCCCTTCTTTGCCACCCCCAACACGCCTGCTCTGCCCAGGCTGCGAAGCTGCCACAACTCCCAGCTAGGGGCCTTGTTCCTTGGCTCGAGTTGTAGAGGCAGATTTGCGTAGCTCTGGAGTTCCCAGGGCCAATCTCTGGTGCCGAGCAAGACGGCAGTCGTCACAGTACCAAGCCTTTGCTGGATGCAGCGTAAGTATCAAGCAAATCGATATAACACTCTGGGCCTGCACTGAGTTAGGTTTTGGGTGCAAGGGATGAAATTCATGGTTTCAAGCAGGAAACATCTGAACGGCTCTGCATCCATCATGCTTTCACCCCAGAACTAGGAAAAACTTTGTCATTTGGGCTGAATGTCGCCTTGATTTGGGGTTTATTCGGAGTTTAGCTAGGCAGATACTCTCCTCTCATGAGCTCGTCTTCCCAAGGGCAAGGATCATCAGCCAATGCATGGTTTTCTAGACAGCAACCAGGTAAAAACAGCTGACTGGGATTGTTGCCAAAATCCACCCAGGTGCATCCAGGAACCCAGTTCGAGGTAATCTGCTTATTTTAAATGCATTAACAAGTGTGAGAAAATCCTGTTTGGCACAGCTGACTTGGTTAGCTGGGGCATCAGCCTGTGTTACACATTTCCAGTTCTCCCTGTGGCCGAAGGAACGTCCCTGTGGGAACTCAGTCAGTCACCCCACTTAGTCCTATTTGAGGTGCTTGTGTGGATGGGGTCTCCCTAGCTCCATCTCCAAAAGAAACCCCTAAGCAGGGAGAGCAGAAGGGTGAAGATTTGAATCAATGTAATACGGCTGTCCACAGAACCCTCTGAGACGAGCTATTAGGTGTACATGAAGCCAACAGATGGTATCAGATAGCTTACAAGGTCGTTTAGATTGGAATACTGCAACACAA
This sequence comes from Dermatemys mawii, assembly GCA_007922305.1. Lineage (NCBI taxonomy): Eukaryota > Metazoa > Chordata > Testudines > Dermatemydidae > Dermatemys > Dermatemys mawii. Next base: position 2,754,533 of record ML677344.1, on the reverse strand, counting down.
CTTATATATCACATCCACCTGACATGGCTTTAAATAAGATTTGCAAAACCCCTAATAAATCCAGTAGTTCATACTTGATTTGTCAGTGTTCAATTTTATCATGGTTTGGACCCTAAGTCCTGCCTGGAGGACCATTATCTGCTTATATGAGAAGTTCTGAAAGCCTAATTCCCCACACAGCACTGAAGAAAGAAATACGAGTCACTAGCGTTTGCGCCATAGGCTATGGCAGAAGGGCGGTGTGTTTATACAAGAACTTGATGCCAGGCGATAGCACTCCCTGGGCAGGAGATGCCCTGCCGTGAGGGCATGTGTGAAATGAATCCTCCAGCTTGCTGGAGCAGGGTGTGACGTTATTGACATGAACTGGGGCCGTATAGATCGTTGTTGCAACCAAGGTCCTGTAGTGGCAACAAATCGTATGTAAAGGGGGTCATAGAAGGTGTCTAAGGATATGGTTTGCTGGTTCTGATTATACTATCTGTATGCATGTGTCATTTTTGTAGTTGAAGTTACAAATATTGGCTCTATACTGTCTGTATCTCAAACTTATGCTGCGCTACTGGGTGACATCCCAGACAAGTTGGTGTTAGCTCTGCTTAGCCTTCTTGATGTCCCATTAAGGACCACCAGCTATACAACTGATCCACCGAGAGCTTGGAAGGCTCGAATCCACATAAATCTACCTAAGGACGTTCAAGGTAGCATGTGGGTAATGGCTGCTTCCTGCAAGTCCTGAGTCATGCATGGACATGTGGCGTGCCCATGTGACCCGAAAACTCCATTTTGCTGTAATTTTCCACAGTAAGAACAAAGAGGTTCCTACACCTGGAAAAGACTATAAAAAGGTGAGGGGTAGCCCTGTTAGTCTGGAACCAAGTCTGGAACTTTAGTTAGTCTTTAAGGTGCCACAGGACTCTTTGTCACTTCTGCGATTCCAGATTTAGTTAGTCTTTAAGGTGCCACAGGACTCTTTGTCACTTCTATAAAGAGGTGATGCACCATCTCCATTTCATCTTCATCCTGCTTCTTACCTCTGGAGGGACTTTTGCTACAAACTTACGCTTTCAACAAAGGACTGAAGGACCCATCCCAGCTGTGGATGTTTGTACTCCAGAGACTTGATTTGAACCTGCAGTTTATTCTATCATTGCTACAAGCCTGAACCAAGAACTTTGCTATTACTGTATGTAATTGATTTCATTTAACCAATTCTAGCTCTCACCTATATCTTTATTCTTTTATGAATAAATCTTCAGATTTTAGCTTCTAACGGATTGGCAACAGTGTGATTTGTGAGTAAGATCCGATTTGTATATTTACCTGGGTCTGGGGCTTGGTCCTTTGGGATCGGGAGAACCTTTTTCTTTTATTGGGGTATTGGTTTTCATAACCATTTGTCCCCATAACAAGTGGCTGGTGGTGGTGATACCGGGAAACTGGAGTGTCTAAGGGAACTGCCTGTATGACTTGTAGTTAGCCAGTGGGGCAAAACCAAAGTCTTCTCTGTTTGGCTGGTTTGGTGCCTCAGGGGTGGAAAAAACCCCAACCTTGGGCTGTAACTGCCCTGCTTGAAGCAATTTGTCGTGACGTGGCTCTCTCAGTTGGGTCCCACCAGGAACAGCACCGTCACACAGGGGTGTGTGCAAAACAGGCCTGACCCAAAGCCTGTGGCATCAAGGCGCTCTTGTGCTTTGTAATCAGCGACGGGATTTGTGGATTGTTACCCTTGTGTAGCTCAATGTGGTGACCCTTTCCAGGCTCAGGAAGACACGAGGCCTAACCAGCCCCTGGGCAGCAGTGTCAAGGGGCCTGGCTGTAAACGAGCCCCCCCAGGCACTGCGGTTACATCAGGAAAGAAGATCCACAGTCTAGTTCTGCCAAGGCCACAGCCTAGCCTCTGGCAGGGGAAATGGGGCCCGGGACCGCCTTCCTAGATGCAGCCACGAGGGCAGACGCTCTCCCCAAGTTGCTGGGCCTCTTCTCAGTGTTAGGGCAGCAGTCCCCAAACGTTTGAGAGTCACACCCCACCATACCCTGGGTCCATGCCCCCTCTCCCCTGGGGCATAGAGCAGGACCGCAGCTCGGGGCTGGGAGGAGACATGGACATGGGTAAGGGGGCCAAGGCTGGGGCTACAGCTGGAAGGTGGGTCTGGGTCTGGGAGCTGGGCCGAGGCTGGGGGAGGGGGCAGAGCTACAGCTGCTGGCAGCTGGGACCACAGCCAGGTTCGGCTCAGGCTGGGAGCGGAGCTGCGGGCGGTGGCTGAGGCTGGGGGCTGGCACAGGGCCGGGAGCGGAGCCTCGCCGAGGCTGGCAACGGGGCTGGTAGCTGGGGACCGGAACAGTACTGGGGATGGAGAGGGGCTGGGTGATGCTCCATCCCTGACCTGCAGTGGGGCTGGCCTCATGCCTCCATGCCCCACACCCTGGGGACCACTGTGTTAGGGTTACTCCGCGGGGGCGTGGCCTGACCATTGGGGGGGCGTGTCCTATCAGCACAGCAGAGTACTGCACACTCGGGCCAGCGCACAGGATTGTGTCTCCTGAAAGCATCAGCAACAGGTGTCTCACAGAACGGTTTGGAACCCGGCTGGTGGCCTTCCTGGAGCAGAGAACCCCTCTTCCAGCCTGCCCCTCGGAGCGTCAGCCAGGGCAGGATTTATCCCATTGCATTTACTGCTCCGTGTACACCCTGGGACCCATTGCAACTGTGGCCCTAATGGAGGGAGGGGGATGGAGTGAGCAGGGGCGTGGCCTCAGGAAAGGAGCGGGGGTGTTCGGTTTTGGGGAATTAGAAAGTTGGCAACCCTACCCCAGGCTAGCTTGACGAAGCCCTCCCCTCATTATCTAGGCTTTCCTTCTCCGCGCGGCGCCCAGACTCCGGGCAGCCGATCTCCCTGCTAATGAAGCTGGCTGCAGCTCAGGATCGGCTGGCCACCCGGCTGCTTACTTTGTGCTGTGCTGTAAACATTTCCCGGGTGCCAGCTACCCAAAGCGCTCCGAGGTTGCTTGTGTGGCAGGATCCCCTGGGGGAGCCAGACGCTCTCTAACCAGACGGCACGGCTGTGCGCCAGCCAAGCAGTTCGCTGTGCACCGCGGGAGATGGACTAAGACACCCAGAGCTGGGCTTAAACCACGACGCTGCACTAGTCCCTAGGAGGGGGATGGGAAGGAGCAAGGCCGTGGTGCTGCCCCCTGCAGGAAGGGAAGGTCTCAGCTCCGGGCGTGGGATTCGACTTGGTCTCAGGCGCCCGGCGGATGCCGCTGTGCAGCTCGGCTGGCTCCCGTCCTTTGACTCAGCTGCTAGGCCCCATCTGCTCCTCCCTGGGGGGCCGTTAAATGCTCATTATAATTAATAAAAAATGACTGCTCTGTAACGCGCTCCAGAGGGGCCACAGCTGCCCAGGCAGCATCGCAGCTGAACTCACCACACCCGGGAGAGACCCCATGGGACTCCACCCATGAAAACACAGCAGGGACTGGCAGCTTGTCCTGGCAGGGGCTTGTCGCGGGTACTTGCCTGCTGTGCGCACATGCTAAGTGCCTCCATTAGCGGCGGTGAGGACAGTCCTGGCTAACTCAGAAGCATCCAAACCTGCATGGCAAAGGGAACCCCCGTCTTTGGATGGGAGGGGGTAGCGCCCAGAGCACTTTGCACAGGGGGGTGAGCAGCATTACTACCCTCACGGTCCCATTGGGGAAACTGAGGCACAGAGTGGTGACGTGACTTGCCCCAGGGCCCAAAGGGAGACAGTGATAGAGTCATGAATATAACCGAGACTCCAAACCTGCAGCTGCTCCCTCAACCAGTCTCCTTCCCTGGTCGCAAGGGGCCATAGACACAGAGCTCCTGGCCCCACCCAGAAGTCCTCCCTCCAGCTCAGGGTGAAGGTGCATCGGCATGACAGCCTGGTGAGGAACACACAGACGCCACGGCCCCCTCAGTGCAGCACCGGTCCCCGGCATGTCTAACACACAGCTAGTCCCGGCTCTCCTCCTCCTCCCACCTGGCGGCCTTGACCCCCGCAAGCCTCCCTGCTTCTCCCTCGCTCTACTCCAGCCAGCGGTGCTGACCCCTCCGCACATTGCTCCTCCCTCCAGATTCCTTCACGGCCTCCTCCGGCCTTCCCAGGGGTGCAGGTAAATCTTGGGACTTACCCAGAAGGGGCAGGGCCTTGGGCATAAGGGGCGGTGTTAGGGGGTCAGAGCCAGCCCTGGCCCTCCCTGTGTCAGTAAGTGCCTCCACTCCTACTCCTCCTTTCCCTCTCCCTCCCCCCACCCCCCCTTAGGGTACCAGCAGCAGCCAGGGGCACCGGCAGCAGTTTAAAGGGCCCCGGGTGGCAGTGAAGGCTGGAGCGCCATCTCCAGAGCTCTGCTACCGGAGCCCTGGGGAAGCAGTGGGGCTCTGGCAGCTATTTAAAGGGCCCAGGGCTTGGCCGCCACTATCGCCACGGGCCCTTTAAATCATCACCCCAGCCCCGCCGCTGCAACCCCAGGGCTCCAGCTGTAGGGCTCTGGTGGCAATTTAAAGGGCCTGGGGCTCCAGCCACTGCTGAGAGCCCCAGCCCCTTTAAACTGCCACCTAGGAAAGCCAGGATGCCCCGGTACGGTGCACCGGCTCTTGCCAATACATTGTACCGGGACTTACTGGCTTACTTTCACCTCTGGGCCTTCCCCATCCAGCCCCAACATCGCTCCCTCCTCGGGACCCCCCGGCAGGTCCCAACACCGCCCCTTCCTCAGGAGCCCCCATCCAGCCCCAACACCGCACCCTCCTCCAGCCTCCCCCAGCCAGTCCCAACACCGCCCCCTGCAGGCCTGCACCTCCTCCTCCGGCCTTCCTCATCCAGCCCCAACACCACCCCTCCAGGTTTCTGCTCCCTCCTCCAGCCTTTCCCAGCCAGTCCCAACATCGCTCCCTCCTCGCCCCCCCCATCCAGCCCCAACACCGCCCCCTCCAGGCCTCCGCCCCCTCCTCCGCTACCCTGTCCCTTCTCCTGCTCTCACCCCAACGCCTGCCCTGGTGCCTGAAATTTCATCCCTCACTAAAGCCATTCCCCCTCTCTGCAGCCCACTCCCTCTCCTCCAAGCTCAAGTCTTCTCAACAGAGCCCCCCGCCCAGGATAGCGCCCACTTCGCGCCCCCAGCCCCAGCCCTCAGACCACGCTGCCACAGAGATACCAGGGAGAGAGCCATGCAGCGGGTCAGCCCAAGAGCCAGGTGCGCCAGCCCAGGGCTCTGTGTGTGTGGTTATGAGAGTCAGACCCCGCGGCAAGGGATTAATCCGAACGGCCCCAGAAGGGCGTCAGTCGAGAGGACAGTGAGACTGAAAAGATGCCAGGGAAGCAGCCTGGCCCAGGAACATCTGGTCTCCTGGCTAATTCCATTTCCCCTCAGAGGTCTGGCCGCGCACAGGCCCACTTGGCAGTCGCACTTGGAAGGAGAGGGTTGTAGAAACACATGCAATCGTTAATGGCCCATAAAATGAGCCGTGACGGGAGGTACCTGGAGGCCTGTGCTCAGCTCTGCCGTACAATCAGGAATGAGGTCACCTACGCACGCTCCTAGTGCACAATCCACCGGCTCTCCGCTCCGCGGGGAGAGGAAACAGCGAGGGCCGGGGCGGGGAGCTAAGTGGGCGCTGCCCAGGGCGGATGAGCTGCAGACGTTTCTCTGAAAAGGGCTCGTGAGTGACTACGGCCCAGTGGATTGTGGATTTAAGGTTGTGGAAGCACCTGAGAGCCCCAGGCGAGGGTCAGCGCCCCATTGTGTTAGTTGCTGCCCACCCAAACCCTGGCCCCAGAGAGCTGACTGTCTCCCTGTCAGACAAACAGGGAAGGCAGCAGTCAAACCATGAGTAGGTACTGCTGGGATTCAAACTCCCCACTGCAGACACTGCAGCTCCCACTGGGAGGGAGGCAGCTAAATACCACTGAGGGTCTGCACTGTTGTCTTGTTGTGCCTCAGTTTCCCATTTCTGAAATGGCGATAATAGTCCCTGTCTTACACCCCTTGTCTGTCTTGCCTCAACACTGTAGCATCTCGTTACCTTCCCCATAAAATCAATAGCAACAACAAAGAGCCTAGTGGCCTTCCAGGAGTCTCCGGCCTGCTCCATTCCTCAGTTTCCCTCATAACACAATGGTCGGGGGAGGACAAGGGAAACAGTGAAGCAAGCCTGCTCAGGTAAATGAGCAGTAGCATCCACATCCTCCCTGCTTAGCCATGTCGGGGCTACAGGCCCATGTTAGAACAGCTCTTGAGCCCTGCTTGGGCTGAGGTAGTCTGGGCCAGTGGCTAGGACACCGGACAGGACTCAGGGGAACCGAGTTCTATTCCCAGCTCAGCCTCTGCCTGGCCGCCGCGATTCTGGACAAGCCACTTCCCCTCTGCTCACCTTCATGCTGTTTGTCTTGGCTATATAGACGGGAAGCTCCCACCTTGTGCATGTACAATGGGGCCCTGAGCGCGGCAGGGGTCTCTGTCAACTACTGTAAAAGCAACAACAGGAGAACAGGCTTTGTCTGGCAGCGCCTGGACACTCCCGGGCAAGGTCCGTGTGGAGTCACTGTCAGAAGAGCCTGGACCGTGCCTCCGGGGCCCTTCACAGACCTCAGCGTGGGTCTGGGGTGGGTGATAGTTGGAGTCATGTCCTAGTTTACCCAGAGAGGCTGGTGGGTGATAGCTGGAGTCATGTCCTAGTTTACCCAGAGAGGCTGGCTGCTGATCTGACTCCAAAAGGCTAGGCCTGCCCTCCTGTTCCCAGAGACCCCGAGCCGTCTGCGCTCCCCACAACATTATCGCTCCCCGGTGGGAACGGAGCAGAGACGGTGCACCGTGCGCCCCTGGGTAACTGATGCCCACGGTTCCCGCTGCTCTGCAGATGCTGCCACAATGAGTCACACCCCTCCTCTCCCACTTCATGAGCTGTTGAAATCCAGATCAGGCTTCCTGTGGCTGGCAGGACGAGCCTGCCCTGCTCCACTCCGCTCTCTGGATAAGTGGAGGCAGGCAACATGGAGAGAGACAAGCTGTTCATCTGGAGACAGGGGAAGGGAGGAAGGAAACAGAGCCGGTTTCAGTTCTAATTGTCTCCTGGCAGAACGGTGTTAACTGGCGAATTGCTTTAATTACAGGTGCTGCTGCAGCTCGCTTTGCATAAAGAGCTCATTGGCCTGCGCTCGGAACTGGATTAAAGGCTCTTCCTTGGCAGCCGGCTCACCACGGCTCTGCCATGAGGGAAGAGGACGGATGTTCGCTGCCAGCCTGGCTTCAATTAAAGCCGTGCCCTCAAGCGGCCTTCCGCTGCTCTCCGAGCTGCACTTTATCCCCAGCCGCGTCTTGCTGTTGGCAGCGGGTCGCCAGCTGCATGGCACCGGCAGGATGGCGCATCTCCACTGGCTGCCTTTGGACCCATTGCTCTGCACTGGCAGCCGTGGCCGGGGAGGGCTGGCAGGCAGATCTATAGAGGCTGACAGCCAGCTCCCCAGCAGAGTCCAGCTTCACTCACGTATTCGGCAGCAGGGACCTAGCTAGGCCTCAGCTGTACGGATGTGCGGGCGGCCAACAGAGCGCCACACTCTGCTCTCCATTGGAACGGCCCACGCTGAGCGCCGGGTCAGGTGCCCAGCTGGCAAAGACTACGGCACAAACTCCACAGTGCCCCAGAGCCGTCCCGCTGCCGGTTCTGTGGGTCAAGCGACAGTAGTTGGAGAGGGAATTATGGCCCCGATTTAAGGAAGTTCCTAGGAGTTTTTCCACTGACTTCCATGGGCATTGTATCCCTACGAGATGGTTCAACCGCCACCCACGCGAAGGATTTCTTTCCCTGTTCGGATCTCAGAGCCAACTCCATCCAACAATGCTAAATGCGACGGGGCTTTTCTGTAAGAGCAGCTTTGCTCTAACGGCAAGTTGTCTCTACTGCATCTTTGAGCACTGCTGATCCAGCTCCTGTCCATTGGGGGCGTTGCAGCTACACGGCCTCACTCTCCCCACACAGAGCTCTGCGTGGCAGGATGTGGGGTAGATGAGTGGATGGGGGGTAGATTTCCCAGGAGACAAGAAGGCCAAGATTCAATATTACTATTATGTGCATGATAGTAGCACTTTGATCAAGAGCACTGTATAGACACAGCCAGAGATGGGCTCTGCCTTACAGACCCTGGCAGAGGGAGGATCAGTCAGTATCCCCATTTTACAGATGGGAAACATAAAGACTGAGTCGCTTGCTCAAGTCAGAGCCTGGAACTGAATCCAGCCTAGCTCCTGAGCCACAGGCCCAGTTCTCCTGTGGGAAGGGGACCTCAAACCGTTTCTCCTTCCCTGAGGCAGCTGGGAATTGACAGATGATGGGAGGAGATGCAGTGGAATTATAATTGGACACAGCAGGTATTCCCTCAGCAAGAGGCAACAACTGGTGACAGAGCCCTGCAGACAGCCTGAGGCGATGTCTGTACTTAAGGAGGCCCGGCTGCAATGTGGACACTCTTTACAGTGAGGGGACGGGGTCTCTGTAGTTACTCCACTGCCCCAAGAGGTAGCGATGCTGACAGAAGAACTCGTCTGCTGACCTAGTGCTGCTGATACCAGGGGATTAGGTCATGTAATGACGTCACACACACACATCCCCAGAGCCAGGGCGATATCCCATGGCCCGGCATTCCGAGCGTACAGAGGATCCAAAGCCAACAGGGGCAGTTTACAGACCCATGTCATACCCCTAGCTCTTCTCCACCGTAGCACCCGACAGAGCTCTCAAAGCCACTGCAGCAATGGGCATGTATCAGCAGTCCCATTGTACTTCTGGGGAAACTGAGGCCCTTGGCCGAGGTCCCAGAGTGGGATCAGGGCAGAACTGAGATCTCCAAGACCACGCTGCCTTTCTAGGCACTCCCATTCCTGCTTTAGCTGAGAAAACACCCACAAACTTTATGACTCAACAGCTCAGAGGTTCATAAAGAGGTTAAAAGCTGGCTCCATGTGCGGTCATCCCCGAGGTATCTAGGCCCCGAGACGCATCTAATTCTGCCTATGTAACCCCCCTAAAACATTTGCTCCTGTCTGCAGCAGCGTCTGCATATGGGACTTTCTGTAGCAAAGTGTCTATTAAATTGCTCGATTAAGTCCCTCTTTGAGCCTTGCAGCATCCTTGTTTCCAAGGATTACAGCTGGAGCGTGCGTGGCGAATTCACGCTCTTTGCAGCTGTAAAGTCAGTTCCAGCTAAGCCCAGGGTCCCACCAATTCCAGCAACACAGCTCCAATCATATCTCACACCCATTGCACCCGCTTTAAGCTTGTGCTTTCTCTGTGAAGGCAGTGGGGGAGAAAACCTCAAAATGCCTTTCCTCTGGGCTGACGCAGGTACCCCCGCCCCCGCTCCGTGCCAATCCAAGCACCATCCTGACTCTTCTCTGACCCACACCTCACTGCAATAGGGACTCAGATTCCATTATTATTTATTTGTATTACGGTGGCACCAAAAGACACCATGGTGTGAAGCACTGCGCCTACACAGAGTAAAGTAGTGTCAACTCTTCAGGCACGGTGACCAGATGTCCTGATTTTATAGGGACAGCCCCAATTTTGAGGTCTTTTTCTTATAGAGGCTCCTATTACTCCCCACCCTCTGTCCTGATTTTTCACACTTGCTATCTGGTCACCTGATCTTGAGGGGAGGGGGTAACTAAATAGACAAGATAATGCAGGGGGAAATTGAGGCACTGAAAGGGGAAGCCATGTGGAGCACAGTAGGTCAGAACCAGGGCTAGACCCTGGATCTCCAGACTCCCAGCCCCGTGCCCTTGTGACTAGATGATGCTGTTTCATAGTCATCCCCCTCTGTTGGAACCTGTGCCCCACTTTGCCTTCAGGATGGAAAGTCCTGTGGGCAGCACAGTTGCCAACTTTCCCACGGTAAATCAGCACCCCGACTTAAGCCAAAAATCAAGATAATCCCATTTCAAAACAAGCCAGTCTCTAAGAACCCCAACCCTCTATGTGACTAGATCCCTCCGGCGTGCAGTCTGGGACTGTGGTGGGCCCGCTGTGTGCCCCTGACTCTCTCCCCCACTTGCCCCTGCTTGCTCCCCCTTGCCGAGAGCCTATCAAAAAAAAAAGAAGCAACAAGCTACAAGCCAAAAACTAACCAACAAGCAACCCACCAGCCAATTAAGCCAAAACCAAGCCCAATTTCCATGGATTTGGCATATCTGGCGGGCAGTGCATTTAGGCCCCCTGGTGGTGAGAAGGGAGCTGTGCATCACTGAACAGTAACTCTAAGGCGCAGCTGCGTTAATGTACATACACCTTTCTCCAGCTCCTTAGTGAGCAAGCTGCAGCAGCTAAGTCTTCCTGGCCTGTGGGTGGAGTGGGTGCCAGTAGGTATAAGGGGGTCTGAGTGGGTGTAAGGTGGGGCTGTGACTTATGGGGTCTCAGGATCACACAGGGATAAGTCAATATGTACAGCAGTGTATGGTACAGGTACAGCTTTACACATCGCTCCTGGCTGAGACACAGAAGAGGTTTCTGAGTCTGCTACTGCTGCCCCCTCCAGAAGCTGCTCCTTTAACTCAAGCAATTAAGGCACTTGGTGTGCTGGAGGTCCTGGGTTCAAATCCTGATGCCAGCCCCAGAGTAGGTTGCTTATGCTGGTAAAATAATAAATAAAGCAACAATATAGGGCCCAATTCTCCACCAGAGTAAGTTCACATAGCTCTGCTGAAGTCAAAGTGCTGCTTGTTTGGGAGCCAGAGACACAGACCCACGGGAAGCACCTAACTCCTGGGTGCCCAGCCAGAGGGAATGGCCTGCGTGGCATGACCTGCGGTGAGGGGCAGGGGATTTCCCCTTCAAGGGGGATTCAGAGGCCCCTGATCAAACAGCAGGAGAGGCTGCAGGACGTCAGCCTTTGTTTTGTTGAACTGAGGTGGTTTAATGAACTAGATTCTGGAAGGAGGGATGTTGGATCCTCCCCAGCGTCTGGAACGGATCCCAGGAGTGGGACCAGTGAGATAGGGCAAGGGCTAGCACTGGGTGCAGTAAGTTGTAGGCTTTGCCTGCTCTGTAGATACAGACGACTTCATCCTTCAAGGCCGTTGATGTAGCATCTTCCATCTGCCGGGAATGAACTCGAAACCCCGCTGTTTATCTGGAGGTCTCGCCAAAGCGCCTCTTGCGCTGTGCTTCTCTCCAGCTGAGCCCAGGAACAAAGAGAGCAATCTCTCCCAGAGCACTGCTCAAGCCACACACTGGATGCCCTGTACAGGGCGAGATAAACAAGCAAGCCTAAGGCTTTGTCATCCTCCAAGCAAAAATGAGCCCTGGCTCTTCTGTGCCAGCAGAGCCATTGTCTGAATAAGCAAAGAGGGTGTCGCTTGGCGGAGAGATGCACCAATGTGCAGTGAGTGGCAGGCAATTAAATGCCGTTGGATTTTGTGTGGGGAAAGCAAAGCAGCTGGTATTCAGGGCTGTAATGAACGGCATCCATTATGGAGGGAATAAAGGCTGCTGTGTCCTGGCTTTCATCTCGAGTCCCTGGTTTTGCAGATGTCAGTGTTTCAAAGGACTTGCTTTCCCCGCAGCGTAGTCAGGATCAGACCCCAGCCAGTAGAGGGTCCCCTTCCACTCCTGGGACAGCTACAAGTGCTAGCAGCACAGCACTGGGGCAGAAACACAGCCTGGGGAAAGCGTTTCTCTGTCAAATGAAGGAAAGGGTTTTCCAAGAGTCAGTCGAAGAGACAGGGTTCAACTCCACAAACTGCAGATGCACAGCACAGGCCTCTGTTACAAGAGCATTTCCTTTAGCTAGCAGCAGCAGTAGGCTGTTCTCTCCTAGCGGGCTGGCCACTCACGGGAAAATTGATGCACACTGTGATACTATGTTATACTAGTGAAGGGCGGACACAATGGCCTTTTAGGGACTGTCACAGAGTCCCCAGGGCGATGGTCTGGAACTGCTCCCTATGAAGCCAGTCAGGACTCCGGGGGGAAGCTTCCTCTCTGGGAACAGCCTGTCTCAAAGGCTAGGAGCTTCACAGCTTACAGCTTCCCCATTCCTGCATCTGACCTCGGTGCACTTGGCATCTTCTGCCCCTCCGTGCGCTTCCCACAGTGAGCCCGCCCAGGCGGAGTACTGGGGAAGCCAGTGGGTCTTGCACCCCAGCTCCACAGTCAGACGTGACTTTCAGCCAGCCAGCCAGTAGAACAGAGGTTTATTAGTCAACAGGAACATGATGTAAAACAGAGCTTGTCGGTACAGCGAACACGACCCCTCAGCTGGATCCCTTTTGGGGGGCAGAGCGCCAAATAGCCCATCTGCCCTTCCCTGCCCGACTCCAGCCAGCTTCAGACTAATTCCCCTAGCCCCTCCTCTGTTTTTCCTTTGTCTCTTTCCTGGCCAGGAGGTCACCTGACCTCTTTGTTCTCAGGTTCCAGCTAACACCTTACAAGGGGGGGGAAGGGTCAGGTCTAAGACAGGGCATTGGCCACTTACTCACACACTTATCCAGAGGAAACATTAAGAACATTTCCACTTCGTCACAGGGACCTTCTAGGGTCCCTTTTAGAGACCCCAGACTGGCTGTATTGAATCAGGATTGTGTGGCAGGGAGAGAAGCTAAGCTGCCTGGCTCTGAGCTGGTGTAACAGCGTCCACAGCCACGCCACTAACTGCAGCCCCACCTTATGCTATGCACCAAACCTGCAATGAACTGCAAGACCTTCTGCTCCAAAACTACAGCCCTTCTAGGAACGAAGGCAGATTTCAATCCGCAGCCAGTGTATTAAGCTGCGTCCACTAGAGGGTGACATGATCGCTCCCACACCTTGTGCAGGTGAGCTGCTCTGACGCTTTCCCCCACACTGGGCAGTGTGCTCACACCAACACCAGTCGTTATACTGCGGTGTGCAGGTCAGAGCTGAGCCATCCCTTTGAATTTAGCTTTTTTCTGCTCTCTGGGAACAACAAGGTCCCTTTAGCAAGTCCTCACCTTCTGGGAAATAATAAGGAGGGGGAAGAATTCTACAGGGGGACCCAAAAGGTTGTAACTAGGTGGGAGGAAAACAAGCAAAGGAAAACTGGTTATAGAGCATTGCATGTGTATGTGCAGCGCCTAGCACAACTGGGCCCTGAATCTGGGTGGTGCCTCTGGATGCTACCCTGATATAAATATCACTGGAAACTAGAGAGCAGATCAGACTTTTATTTTTAAGGCCTCTTCCAGTAAGACCCACACATCACAAACTGCATGGCACTCCATTTATCTCCCTCACGAGGATGAAGGGACCAAGGTGGATTTGAACCTGTGGCTTAAGAGAGTCTGTGAGGCAGATTTTGATTTAGCTACATAGGTGCCAAGTCAGACTAACCCTGGAGAAGCTGCTTAAGAAGATTTGGCTCTGTAGCCAGACCCCTTTGGGGGCCTTTAAACTAAAGGAGGCTGTAACAGGTAAAACTGTTGCTATTTTGGGGGAGAGACAGTGTGGTCTAGGGGGCACTGGCCTAGGAGTCAGAAGACCTGGGTTCTATTCCTCGCTCTATTGCTGGTTGACCATGGGCAGTGGGTATCGTAGGCCAGGAGAGGCTGAAGTTCCCCTAACCCAGACTGTGGTCCCGCCCTGAGGCCCTGCCCTTCCTCCACCTCTCCCCTGAAGCCGGGGGGCTCAGCTCCAGCCAGCGGCCTGGAACTCAGGGCTTAGGCTGGTCAGTGATCGGGGCTGGGGTGGCCAGTGGCAGCTTGGGGGTCAGGCCAGAGGTTTTCACCCACTGCCCAAGTGAGTGACCTGATATTTATCTATAAGTTTTAAAGGCGGATAAGCGGCATTGTCCTCATTTTACAGATGGGGAAACTGAGGCCATTTGAGACTGTGATATGGTCCTCTCTCTTTAAAATCTACAGATGAAAAGCACTGTAGAAGAGCCAGGTATTATGCATATGCAGGGTCTGCCGTCATTGTCCAGCAGCACGGAAGCAGAGCCAGAGCGGAGTACAATGCACAGATCCAGTTAGATCCAGCAACTACGAGAGCTCACGCCATGAACGCATTCAGAGAGCAACTCCAGCCGAAAAGTGTCATTTCTAAGCTTCAGCGTAACAGTCGATCCTGTCCTCAGGTGACTGATGCTGGCTAGAGCCGTCAGTGCCAACGGACGCATCTGCCCAAGGCCCGCTCTTCGTTCCTGGGGGTTCGCAGGGCCCGTCACTCAGGACCCGCAATAAACCCAAGCCAGTCCTTGCAGACACTTCCTCCGTGACAGCAGGAGTTTAATGCACGGAGAATTTCTCCAGATGCTCCGGCTCTCGGGGAGGATGGAGTAGCGGGGCTGTGGGTGTTATAGAAGCAATGCCGGGAGTTTTTCTATAGAAAAGCAGTGCAAATGCCACAGTAGGGTGCCCAATTTTATAGGGACAGTCCTGATATTTGGGGCTTTTTCTTATAAAGGCTCCTATATGGAGCCGCTGTGGTACAGACTAGTTAGGAGGGTCTTAAATAGTGTGTAGACCTTGGGCTGGCCCTCTGCACAGGGAGAATTTCACCCTCTAGGGGGAGCCCTTACCAAATATCAAGCTATGACTAAATGTAAATAAACTTTGACCCTGAAACTCCCCGATCCTAGCTACTCTATGCCTGCAAATGTGTAGTGCCCTGCAGAGATACAAAATTTGTATCCGCATCCAACCTGCAATCTGCAGGCGTGGTCTGCGGATACTAAGCAGCTATCCGCAGATTTGCAGGGCTCTACAAGTCCGTCCCGGTTCTCAGCACTGCTGTGCACACACGCCACTCCCTCAGCTCCATCTCTGCCCCTCGCCTCATCCCAGCCAGCCCAGCTCCCCACGCCCCAGCACAGGCCAGACGCTCCTGCCCACCCACGTGTATGAGCAAATGGAACAACCTCCACCTCGGCCAACACACCGGGCATCGAACGAGGCATCCCCACAGCCGAAAGTCTGCTGCTTGAGCTAAAAAGCCAGGCTGCCTAGCTGGGCACTGGACCTGACCCGTCTCCTCTCAGGGCTGGGCACACAGGAGCATTCAGAACACGCTGGCCAGTGAGCGACACCAGGAAGCCCATCCATGGCTCCAGATCTGGCTTATTCGTTTAAGGTGCTCATTTGAAAAGGAATTCGTTGGCCATAGCTCACCACTCACGGGAGGGGCTGCCTCCTCCCCAGAGCACACAGAAATGGGGGCTCCGGTGACAGGACAGATAATCCAAGCACTTCAGATTGGGCTAAGGACCTTCATTGGCCGCCATGCTGGAAATCATTCTGCGTTTTATGGGCAGCGGGCTCCTTGCATAGAACAACCCCGTGCGGGCTAATAGCTCCCATCGACGGCGCTCTTGCAGTCAGCCACGGAAGATACCACTTTCTGCAGATTAGCGTGTCCTAAGAAGCCTCCTGTGACCAGTTCAGAAATGTGAAGTCACTGCTTCAGGTGTGTCCAGGCGGCTTATTCCTGCCCGAGGGCTGCCTCATATAGTCACAGTGCTACTAGTATATTAGTGACGTTATTTCTACAGCACCCTTAGCCCCAGGATCCCAGAGTGCTTTGCAAACATTAAATAAGCCCCATGACCCCCCCCCACCCCCCTGGGAGGACGTGCTCTCATCCCCATGTTACAGAAGGGAAACTGAGCCACAGAGCGGCTAAGTGACTTTACTAATATCAGCAACAGAGCTGGGAATAGAAGCCAGGAATCCCCTAGTCTTCTGCTCTACTAGCCAATGTTCCTCTGCATCTAACATATTCGATCTACAAGAGGCTGCTAATCAATGTAGGTCAAATGGCTCTCTCGTTTACACAGATGTAAATCTAGGGCATCCCAGTAGAAATCACTGGAGTTTCTTTGGTTTTAAGAGAGAGAAGAATCTGTTCCTCAACAAAAACCATTGTAAGGATCAAGTGAACCCCAGTGTAAACTCCCTGCTGTCAATAGGCCACTTCAGGGTTGGATTGGCCCCTAAATTCCCCCTCCCCATTCTGGCCTACCTCTTCATTATCCATGAGAGCGCACATCCCTGCCTTGCCTGCGGCCCAGGCTGAGATGTCTGATTAGCCGTCAGAACAAATCAGATTGGAATTCGCCCGCCCCGCCCCTGGAATTCCAGATACAACTCGTTAGTTCCCCGACCCCAAGATTCATCTGATTAGCTTATTGAATAAACGTCCATCTCAATCACATCTAGAGCGCTGGCAAGCCGGCAGTGTGACTCACCAGCCAGCTGGACGCACAGAGACATTCAGAAAACAACTCCCAGATGAATTACCCCGGCAGGTCATTTCGCGCGCTGCCTCGATTTCTGGGCATTTAGAGCGCTTGCCGCCACTCCTTGCAAAGCGGTGGCTGTGACATCTCTGCAGTGCCACGGCGGGACTACCACGGCCCACTAGCGAACACAGCCGCTCTCCACGGAGCCCATCCCGGTGGATCATGCCCGTGTATGAATATTCCTGACCTGGGCAAAGCATTCTCCAAACCCGGGCGTCCTGTATTCCTGACCTCGGCCTTGTTATGCAAAGCAGCCATGTCCTGGTCAGCCGCTGCCTTGGGTTTTCCAGCCCTCTCGGGGTCTGGTCCCTCGTGCCAGCCCAGCAGTAACACAATAACCCAGCAGCATGTAAGTATCTGCAGAGATAGATTCGCACCTCTCACAAGCTGACGCGTGAATAAGTCCTCCATTGACGGTGTTTTAGGTGAGGCTCGTTTACTAATGCCTAGAGCCGTGTTTCCAAATGCGGCCACTGTTGGGGGCACAACGTAAAGGTTCCGTACCCACATTCCCCGGGGTGGACTCTCGCTGAAGGACTGCAGGAGGCAGGGACAGAGATGGGTCGGCACTTGTACAGAAGTATTTCCTTATCCTAAGGTTCAGTAAGTATTTTAGAGGAAATTGTCAATGCAGCCCACAGCAAGAGTTGGTGGCCACACTCTGAAGTCACTACAAATTTGTTGTGAGAACCCCTGGCCTAGAGTCAGCTCAAAGGCTTGTCAGCATGAAATGGTCTACAAAGCAGCCCAAACTCACAGGTGGGGTCAGAGAACAGCGGGGGTGGATGGGTGTGGCTGGTTTGCATCATGCTGGGTGAGTGGAGGGGCAAGTGGGGGGGGGCATAGACCAGTTAAAAAAAAAGCCCCAAAAGTTTAATGGCCTGTGTTGTACATTAGGTCAGACTAATGATCTAATATTCCTTTCTGCCCTTGAACACTATGGGCTGGTCTACACTAGCGGGAGCGGGCGACTGAAGATGCGCAACTTCAGCTATGTGAATAACACAGCTGAAGTCGGCGTATCTTCAGCCGACTTACCTGCCATCCTCATGGCGGCAGCAGGCAACGGTGCGCTCCCCCATCGACTCCAGCTTGCACCTCGCGGCAAGCTGGAGTTCCGGAGTCGACTGGGGCGCCACTGGCGATCGATTTATCGCGTCTTAACAAGACGCGATAAATCGAT
>ML677344.1:2697092-2736973 GCA_007922305.1 Dermatemys mawii | reverse complement strand
AGCTCTGCTACTGACTCGGTGCATGACCATGGGCAGGTCCCTTAATCTCCCTGTGCTGCAACTGCCCTCTGCTAAAATAGCAACAAATGAGACTTCCCCGCTTCCCCCTTTGTAAAGCACTTGGTGGTCTCTGGATGGAAAGCTCTGCTTTGCTTAGATGTTTGTGGCATTTGCAGGAACATTTTTTTTAAAATCTATTTCTGTGAATTGCTTTAAAGCTTCCAAGCCCAGCAGCTAATTCAAGATCTTTGATTTTCCCTGAATCCACGTCTCGGGTGAGCGGAAAAGGGAGCAGCATTTCAGCTGCACAGGAACTCTGTGACGTCAGAAATCAGCACTTGGGAGGCCTTTGCCTGTCAAGGAATTTATGAGGAGGGTGGAAATATTTGCACTGTACACAGCTAATAAACAATCACTCCGATCTGGGTGTCGACTCAACAAGAGACCAGCCCCTCGGGGATTCCTTCCAGCTTCTGGAGTGAAATTCTCACCTACTCCCCTGCTGGGAAAAATCACTCTTGGAGGTCCCTTAGTGGCCAGCTCACACAGCTTAGAATATCATAGAACCTCAGGGTTGGAAGGGACCTCAGGAGGTTCTAGTCCAACCTCCTGCTCAAAGCAGAACCAACCCCAACTAAATCATCCAAACCAGGAATCCTAAAAACTAGACTATATGGGAGGCATTAAGTGATTGTCAAGGTTACCTAGCAGGCCAATGACAGAGTGTAGGACCGAACCCAGGTCTTGTGACTCTCACTCTAGTACACTGGCCAGTAGGCCACACTGCTTAGATCCCCAGAGGAAAGACTATTATGGGTATATCTACCATTGTTACTACCATACCAGCTGCTATGAGCTTATTCAGGCAGCCTCTTACACTCTCAGTGCCTTGCATGGCTTCTCTCCACCCCTACACAAACACCATTTCCATCCACACTCTTGGTGGGGTTCTTCTCCCCGCCCCTAGCATGTCCTCACAGCTGAAATGTGTCAGCCCCTGGAGTCTCCCTGGCCATCTCTAGGCTCTCTGCGTGCAGGCCCCTTGCACCAAATTTCACAGCGATGTGACCAAGTGGGACTCGTTGTCTAGTAGCAGAGAGAGCTCAAGAGACCATTGTCTGCTTTCAACCCTCTCCCTGCACAGCAAGCCCTTCTTAGGGTTTAGTTTGCAACATCTGAGGATTGCACCGACTCTCCCTTGCAGCCAGGACTCTTGGGAGACTGCAGGTCCGGGGGCAGTGAGAAGGAACGGTGCTTATCCAAACCCGCATCCCCCTCTCGTTTCTCCCTTGCACTGGCTCTCCCCCGCATCCCTCCCCGGCGTGAGCGCCGCAAGCCCAAGTCAGCTGATCTGTGCCGAGAGTCGCTGCCGCGTCTTTCTTTTTGCTGTATAGATGTCCCCTTAGAGTGCTTTGAAAAGGGTAATCAGTAGTACGTCTAGAGGTGCATCTGTCTTATTAACTCTCTTTTCTCCTAGAGCTCCAGGAAGAAATCACAGCCAGTGTGGAACAGGCTGTCCAGCACTGTGATTTGGGGGGCATGTCATAACCATACAGCTGAGGGTAGCCTAGAATTCCACCTTACCTGTAAGGGGATAAGAAGCTCAAATAACCTGGTTGGCACCTGACCAAAATAACCAATGGGGAAAGAAGATACTTTCAAATCTGGGGTGGGGGGGAAGGCTTGATTTGTGCTCTTTGTGTGGGGGTTTGCTCTTGGAACTGAGAGGGATCAGACAAAAAAATCCATCTCTCCACACAATCCTAAGCCAGGCTCTCATATTGCAAAAATTGTAAGTAGAAACCAGGCAAGGCATGTTAAATTATCTTTTGTTTTTGCTTGTGAATTTTCCCTTTGTTAGAGGGAGGTTTATTCCTGTCTTTTTGTAACTTTGAAACTAAGGCTAGAGGAGGTTCCTCTGAGTTTTTGAATCTTTGGTTACCCTGTAAAGTTATCTTCCATCCTGATTTTACAGAGGTAATTCTTTTACCTTTTCTTTTAATAAAATTCCTCTTTTAAGAACTTGTTTGATTTTTGATTGTTCCAAAGATCCAGGGGTTTAGGTCTGTGCTCACCCTGTACCAATTGGTGAGGATATTATTCTCAAGCCTTCCCAGGAAAGGAAGTGTAGGGCTTGGGGAGATATTTTGGGGGAACAGGAACTCCAAGTGGTCCTTTCCCTGATTCTTTGTCTAAATCACTTAGTGGTGGCAGCGATATCAAGGGCTAGGAAGGATTTGTACCTTGGGGAAGTTTTTAACCTAAGCTGGTAGAAATAAGTTTAGGAGGTCTTTCATGCAGGTCCCCACATCTGTACCCCAGAGTTCTGACTGGGGAGGGAAACCTGACAGGTGTGGAGAAAGTGAATAAGGAAATGTTATTTATTTCTTCACATGACATAAGAATCTGAGGTCATGAAATTAACAGGCAGCAGGTTTAAAAACAAATAAAAGGAAGTTCTTCACACAATGCACAGTCAACCTGTGGAACTCGTTGCCAGAGGATGTTGTGAAGGCCAAGACTATAACAGCATTCAAAAAAGAATTAGATGAGTTAATGGAGGATAAGTGTATTAATGGCTATTAGCCAGGATGGGCAGGGATGGTGTCCCTAGCCTCTGTTTGCCAGAAGCTGGGAATGGGCAACAAGGGATGGATCACTTGATAAACTGTCCTGTTCTGTTCATTCCCTCTAGGTCACCTGGCATTGGCCACTGTTGGAAGACAGTTACTGGGCTAGATACACCTTTGGTCTGACCCTGTGTGGCCATTCTTACATCCTAATGTTCCCTGCAATCTGTCTCCCAGGCAGCTCTGATTCACTGTGTCTCTTCCCTCTAGGCTCCAGCTGCCCTTTTTAAGACCAGTTAGGGGACAGTTGACCAGCCCAGCTCCACTAGCACGGGCCCCCTGACCTCGGGGAAAGTCTCCATGAGCAGTACGGTTCTTATGACACACAGAGCAGTCCTGATTCTGTCCATCAGGGGGCAGTAATACTGATACACACTAATCCATTCATCTCAAGACCTAGTCTAATGGGCCCACTTGATGTTTCGAGTTCCATTTCAGATTCCCTAATTTTTCCAGCAAAGTGAGGTCATCTCACCATCAGGGAGAGACAAATCTATAGTTTTTTTCATTTTCAAGCAAAGTAAACACTCTTCCTCACGATGGTAGATAAAACCTCAATCCTGGATTGGCTGTCCTCACCGACCAATGAGATGCCATGCCATCATTCCTGCAGAATTCTGGGTAACTGACTGACAGACAGACCCCGCTTGTCTCACTTTGCAAGTCTCTGCTCTCAGCAAGAATGTGCCTTTTTAGGAAAGAGAAACTGCTCAGGGAATTACAGAGAAGTTTCTTAATCCCCTGTCAACTGCAAGGGAACAGATCTGTTCCCTGATTCATTGCTGCCGAATAGAGATGGAGCTTCAACAAAGCCTTTGATGTGAATTAAGAGCCAGATTTTCATTCTGCAGCTTGATGGAGCTTTACATTGGGCCAAAACAAATTCCGTGCCCTACACACTCCTGAACTTTGTCTATTTGCCAACTTACGACCTTATCATGAATTATGAAATTCTGGGGGTTTCTTAAAGCCGCAGCTCCTGGATTCATGGGATTGCATGACAATTTCAGCTCGCTCTCTTATTTTAAAACAAGTTTCTTCCCCTCTGGCTGCAGAGAAAAGCTTGAAAACATGACCTAAGCACCCTGTCACACCCAGGCACCCCAATATTCACCAGTCATATAATTAGGAAATGTTTTGTACAAAGTATGCTTTGTGAGGTATCATTCTAAAAGTCTGCATCTGCTAGACATTAATATCTCACTGGATTGTATGTGTTATTGTCATATGGGAAGTTATGAAGTTTGGCTAGATATGTGAGGTTGAAAACACCCACAAGCAGCCTTTCCAGCATAACAGTAAAAAGGCCAAACAATGTGAATGGCTTATTGAGGGAATTCGCACAAGCACAAGGATTACCCCAGGAACTGTGTACAATAGAAACCTCTCAGAGACATCTCTACACAATGGGAACTGTTTGGCACAGGCTACAGCAAAAGAGCTTTCCAGCAAATGGGAAGAATATATAAAAGGGGGACAACGACATCATGAGTGGTCCTCACACATCCTACAACAACACACCTGGAAACACCTGAGGAATAAAGACTGAATGGGGAGGTCGTGGGGGGAGGAAAGTGATGGTCCCAGGCTAAGGGATTGCTAGCCTGTGTACGAAAACCTGGAAAAGCCAAGGCAGCTTGTGCCTTAAGAATCTGCCAGGCTGTTAACAATCAGGGTGAGATTTTGCTAATTTATATCCTACCTATTTAGTATATTAATCTTAAATTGTGTTTTGTTTATTTGCTAGGTAATCTGTTTTGATCGGTTTGCTATCCCTTACAATCACTTAAAATATATCTTTTGTAGATAATAAACTTGTTTTTGTTTTGTCTAAAACCAGTGTGGGGAAATCATAACTGGGGGGCAGAAAGCTGTTGCATCTCTCTCTCCACATTGAGGGAGGGGGCGAATTTCATGAGCTTATGTTGTATAGTTTCCTAGGAAGTGCAAGATGGTATAATTTTGGGTTTATACTCCAGAGGGGCATGCGTGCCTTAGGGACTGGGAGGTGCCTTAGCTGAATCTTCCCATGCAAAGAGGATCTCAGCATGTGTGTGTGTGTAGCTAGAACTAGGTGTGTCCCTACCTGTGTGCTGGTGAAAGTGTGAGACCAGGAGCGTGTCTGCAGCATTACAAGGTGAGTGGGAGCGCAGGATGATGGGTCAGGGGGCTCAGGGGTACCCCAGTTCCAGGCAGCATCCTGTGGGGGGGGAACCTGTCAAACCTCCTAATAGCTCAGAAACCAAAGACAAATAAAAAAGAATAAAATTCATTATTTAAAAAAACCTACTTTTTACACCAATCTCAAGATGTTTTTGGCCCTGACTCAGGATATTTGAACACCTGGGGCTGGCAAGCCTGTATCCAGATCTGAATTTTGCAGTGTGAGCAGGGGCCATTGCTTCCCATGCCTTCCAAGAACCATCTAGCAGACACTTGGGTACCATAAAATGAAGAACAAGCTTCCCTATTGTGGAACGAGCATCGTACATTTTGCAGTTTCAAAATGCCTTATTGGCCAGGTTATTTACTTCTGCATTCCCTTCATTAAGCCTCGTGCACCTATTTCACAACACATTCAGACCTGTCCCGTCACGGACACAAAAGGGGCCCTTGAATTTCAACAGGGCAGACTTTTAAAAATGGCTTTTGACACCCCCCGCTCCTGGTTTTCAAAACCCAAAGATACAAGGATGATGGACTCACCTTTCCGTTGGGACTCGCTTTCTTAAACACCCTGCAAAAGAGGAAAGGGAAAGATTTGTTAGCAACAAGAGAAGAGAGACTTTGAAACCAGGGTGAACGTCACAGGTGCAGGCAGCTGTACTGGCATAGCTACACCGGGGTAGCCAAAACACAAAATAGGCAAACCCAGGGCTTATTGAGGCATCTATGTATATGGATTTCCATATAATCTGTTTGTCTACCCCATGCTTAATCCTGTAGTACCAGAGTCCCTAATGTTTGCTAGAAGCTCTGGTCAGCATTAGGTGATCTTTTTAACTGCTTCTCCAAACTGGACAAAACCCAGTGGAGTGCAGTCATCACTCAGGCAATTCACCCACTGAAATCAGCAGCAGCTGGGCCTGAGTCATGACTGAGGCTGTTTAAAGCCAGCCATCTTCTCGAGGGTGAGGACAGGAGCAGAGATTGAAGACTGGCAGCACATTTTGATGCTAGCTCTCACTAGCAGGAGGCAGCATGGTCTAGCAGAAGGGGTGCCAGCCTAGCACTTGGGACACTCATATTGCCAGCTTTGTGTGACCTTGGGCATAGCCCTCCCCCTGTGCCTCAGTTTCCCTATGTCATAGGGTGGCTCCTCCTCTGGCAGACTCCAGCACTCCAAGGAGGCCTGCCTCTGTCCCCTTCAGTCACCCATGCAAAGGAATACTGTCTCTCTCAGCAGAAAATTCAAATCCTTTTATTCACAATGTGCCAGTCAGCAGACCCCTCATGGGAAAATCAGTTCCTCCCAAAGGAAAACCCGGCACAACACAGCAGAGCGTCACTCCCATTCAAAGGGCACCGTCCCCAGGTAACTCACCCGAGAGTGGTTAACCCCTCTGCCCCGCTCTCCAAGTCTCCAACCTGAGACCTCCAGGACCCACGTCTCCCCTGTGAGCCTTCTCCTGCAGACTCATGCAGGGCTCCCCAGAGCCTTCCACTCCTAGGCCTCCTTCCTGGAGAGTCCAACCCCTGCTCCGGGGATCCCTCTCCAGAGTCAATTCCCTACCTCTAGGCCCAGCTTGCACTTGTCAAACTGGTTCTTCCCCTCCTTCCCAGGGCCCCCTGCATGAGTCTTCCTGCAACAGGTATCAGAGCAGCAGCCGTGTTGGTCTGTGTCCGTAAAAAGAACAGGAGTACTTGTGGCACCTTAGAGACTAACTAGTTTATTTCAGCATAAGCTGTTGTAGGCTAAAACCCACTTCACTGGATGCATAGAATGGAACCCACAGAAATAAGATGTATATATACACACAGATAAACATGAAAAGGTGGAAGTTGCCATATCAATGCTAAGAGGCTATTTAATTTAGATGAGCTATTAGCAGCAGGAGAAAAAAAACCCTTTGTAGTGATAATCAAGGCAGCCTATATCAGACAGTTGACAGAAGTGTGAGGATACTTTTCCCCACGTTAAGTATCCTCACACCTTCCTCCCGAGCAGGACTGCTGCAGGAAGTGCCGCCGGGGAGCATCTGTCTGGCTTGACTGCACCACCAGCCGCTCATCACCAAGAGACCCCAGCGCCTCACAAGGAGTAACCACAGCGCACTCCCCTGTGATCACGCAGCGCCAGCAGCAGAGCCGGGAGAGAACACGGGCAGCCTGACTCCAGGAAGCCCTGTGCCTAATCCAACGCCCACTGAAGCCAAGGGGAGTCGTTCCCTTGATTTAAGTAGATGTTTAAGTCTATTCCAAGGATTGAAGTGGGGAAAATTAACTGGGACCCCCTATGGGGCTAGCGCCCATTGCACCCAGCTCTGCCTGCTTAGAATAGCTGCACCTAGACAGACGGGAAAGGAATCTGGTGTCTCTTGAATGTGTCTGAGGTCTCTGAGCACAGGGAATAAAGGAGATTAGCTATGGCTGATATAACTTCTTTGGACTTTGAAGAAGCCTTTGGAAAGTCCCTCACAAGGGGCTATTAGGGAAACGAACAGGCTGAGAGGTGAATTCACAAGGGGCTAAGAGACAGGAAACAAAAGTCTGGGGCCAAATGAACAGTTTTCATCAAGGCAGAAGGCTCCAGGTGAGGGCTGGTTTTACCCTAATGATTAATGCATTAGAAGGGGGAGAGAACAGAGACGTGTGCAGATGACACAAAGTCGCTGAGATTAATCAGGGCTAGAGAAGGCCGAGAGGAACATTGGAGGTACCTAGCAGAGGTAAGGGGAACTTCCAAAGGCTGTTTCAGAAGATCACTTGTGAGCTGTTACTAGGATTCGTTGTATGGAACAGCATGCTGGATTCCCAGTCAGGGGCCAGGACCCCCTGGGTGCCGCATGGACGATCCCAAAGACTTTACTCTCCAGGTTGTCTCTGTAGCAATGGGTAAACATGCCAAGTAGCATACAGGGTCCCAGCTCCCGCGGCCTTCCTGCCTTGGGCTAGGCAGGACTTGCGATTTGCTCCTTTATCTCTATTGGATCCGATATATCCAACGCATTTTAACAGAATTCGGGTTAGACAAAAACCAGCTCAGCCAGCCCAAGATGCGGTCTTTGTGTTAGAAAAACATCTGCCCTTTACGAAGGCTATTCCAATGCTTCTAGACCCGGCGGGCAATCAGAGCATCACAGGAACTTTGGCTGAGAGTCTGAAGGGGCTGGAAAGATTTAGGCACCCACCGGAATTCAATGGGAGTTGGCCACCTACTTCCCTTCCAGGAGGTTCCCCATGTCAAAGGGTGCCACGGGGGCAGGGAGTTAACTGACAAGCCCAGGGTCCGGGCCCAGTCTCCGCCCGCCAGAATAGACGCTCGTCTGCTTTCGGCCCACCACGCTCGATGGGACACCGCGCTGTGTCCCCTGTTCACAAGAGGAGGTTGTCACATTAATCGGGACACTCGAGGAGGGGTCTGCCTTTCCTTGTCTCACACCCGACACAACACGACCATTACGCAGCACAATACATTGCCTCTAAGCTTGTGGGTCACCTGTGTGTGTCAATTTCACCAACTCGCCTTCCCCTTTCACAGTAGGGTGACCAGATGTCCCGATTTTATAGGGACAGTCCCGATTTTTGGGTCATTTTCTTATATAGGCTCCTATTACCCCCCATTCCCTGTCCTGATTTTTCACATTTTCTGTCTGGTTACCCTATTTCAGAGGCCACCTGTCAACACTGGGCAGCTCACACCCATCTAATCCACCCTTCCAAAATATTCATAGCCTCAGCCCTTAAAAGGCAGCGTGCTTCAGTGAGGCAGGCGCTGGCCTGGATGTCTGGGACCTGGGTTCTAGTCCAAGCTCTGCTACTGGGTGAGCTTGGGCAAGCCACTTTCCCCCTTCTGTGCCTCAGTTTCCCTTCCCACCCTTTGTGTTGGCTATATAGATTGCAAGCTTTCCAGGGCAAAGCTTGTCTCTCTGTGGGTTTATACAGCACCAACATGACGGAGTCCCCATCTGCGGCAGGCCCTCTGTTGCAATGTTAATAAACAACCCCAGCATGGGAGAGGGAAGATGACAAGCCGAATTGCAAACTGAGTTTTGCTTTATTGACTCAGCAGCAGCTAAATGCTTTGTGTAGAAGCTTTTCCTGGCTCTAAGGAGTGTCAATGTCTTTACCACCCCAGGCGCCCCTACCCAACATCCTATCTTCAGCTCTTGCTCTCCCAAATTGGCTGTGTGCCATCCCAATGGAGCGACAGATTCCCCTCGGATGCTGGGGGTTATTGTTTGCACACTGTGCAACTGGAGAGGGGTTCTTTGTGTTTCTGTTCCGCTCCCCATTCACTACGCAGCAGCAACAGCTTCACAGATGCTCAGAGAATCGTGGCATAATTAGAACGATACTTCCCGTGCCCTTAATGTCCCTGCCAGCAGCTCTGGCTCCTTGTCATTTCAAAGGCAGTGCAGTGGCATCCTACCCAACAAAAGCCACCTGGACTCTCCATTTCACTGCTGGCGGGTGGCATCTTCCTCTCCGTCCCAAGGCGAAGGTACGTGGGTCAACGTGTATTACCGCTGTGATAGCGTAGCCTAGCGGTCAGGACACAGGAGCTGGGCTCAGGACGCCTGGGTTCTATTCCTAGCTCCAGCGTCCTCTGTGATTGCACATCACTTGGTCTCTTCACGCTTCAGGTTCCCCCAGCCTCCAAGTGCAGTGCATGTCCTAGACCCTCACAGGGGGATTGGGAAGCTTAGCTCATTAACACATCCAGAGCTTTGTGATCCCAAGGGGAAAGCTCAGAGTGACTGAGAAAGAGAGAGGTTCTCCGTGCAGGCTGTGTGGAATCAGCCCCTCTGCCAAGCTATCTCCTTCGTCAAAGCGAGCGCTGGCTGGTTTATGGCGCTGGATTTCGCGGGCAAAGGCTCCCCCCCTCTGTGGGCAGGCTGCAGGCGGGAAGCGTTGAGGCAGCAGCAGGAGGATCCGTGCTCATCACTCTGGCCCAGCGACAGCTGCGAGAAAGGCACTTGGGCCGACCTGCCAGCCTCCTTCAGCCAGGAGAGCGAGGGGGGCTTGGCGGAGGACCAGCGAGGTGCCACCCAGGCCAGCGCCTCCGCTCCTGGCTCCCTGGGGGTAGCTCTGCAGTCGGGCCCCAAGGAGGCGGAGAACTCACTATGCACACGCAGGAAAGCGAAGCAGGCGGGTACAGATGCCCACAAACGGGCCGGGAAATGAAGCACCCAGACCCAGAACACAGAGACGTTAACACTGGGCAAATCAAAGCTCATACAGAGGCACTACACAGAAAGACGCATGCCCACCTGAGCTCCAAAACCACAGCCACACGTGCCCACAAACACAGAGCAATAGGCCACCCCCTCGACAGCCTTGCTTTGCTCAGTCACAGGATCATAGAATCTCAGGGTTGGAAGGGACCTCAGGAGGTTCTAGTGCAACCCCCTGCTCAAAGCAGGACCAACCCCAACTAACTCATCCCAGCCAGGGCTTTGTCAAGACGGGCCTTTAAAACCTCCAAGGAAGGAGATTCTATCCTAGGTAACCCATTCCAGTGCTTCACCACCCTCTTAGGGGAATAGTTTTTCCTAATACCCAACCTAAACCTCCTCCACTACAACTTGAGACCATTACTCCTTGTTCTGTCATCTGCCACCACTGAGAACAGCCTAGATCCATCCTCTTTGGAAACCCCCTCCAGGTAGTTGAAGGCTGCTGTCAAATCCCCCCTCATTCGTCTCTTCTGCAGCCTAAATAACCCCAGGTCCCTCAGCCTCTCCTTGTAAGTAAAGTGCCCCAGCCCCCTAATCATTTTCAGTCTCCCGCCGCCCCCAGCTCTTACCCCCCAGCTCAGTGTCCTGTCCTGAGGACAGCTTGGCCTTTCCATCTCCTCCCTGGCCTGCCCTACCCCAGCCCTCATTGCTGGCGGCGCCCCCTCCTTCACAGCGCCTGACCCAGTTTGCTACGTCACAAGCAATTAGCAAGCCCGGGAACTCAGCTATACAGCCCCTTCCCCGGGGAGCGCGTGGGGCTACCGCCGGGCCTTTGCACATCGCACACGCCCGCCCGCCGGCGTTCCCTAGGGACCAGCGAGCAGCCTGACCTCCCATCCCCTTCCCAGGAACCTTGAAGGAAGCACCCAGATCCTGTCTATTAACCTCTGGTTGCCGCAGTGACTGACTCTAACCATCCCTATTTTGCACCCTGTTATAAGGCTCCCCAAACCACAGAACTACCCTAATCCACGCCCACCAATCCGGGGCAGAGTGCGACAATCTCTGTCTGGTACACAAGGCACTGTTCAAAGTGCGGGCCAATCCCACTGAAAGTCACGGTCCAGAAGCTGTACAATCCCACCTGCCCGGGCCAATTCCAGGGGGAAGCACTGAATCCACGCACAGAAAGGACCCTCCAGCTGGACAAGCTGGTGTGTACAGCAGGCAGGTCCCGAGGGAGTGCTGAAAAGGGTGGTCCGTGCATGCCATGTTCCCCTCTTGGGGCTAGACTGCACAGAGGATAACAGCCACCTACTGCTGTCAGCCAGTGGAGTTACTTCTTTCAGTTCAGGTAACAGTGGGATGTGCGCTGGGAATTTAAATGGCTCTGAAATGCAACCTGAGCCTGCATTAAAAGGCAGTTCCCGGCGCATCGCAGCAAATGTTCCCTGATTGGGAGCGTGGCAGGAATGGGCCCGTGGGACTAATGGGGGAGCTGGGCAGAGATGACCCAGTGCTGTTGATCTTTAATTAGCAGCTCTGATTCCATTAGCACTTGCCCCCACCTACCCATTATTCATCTCAAACCGGCCTCCGGAGTATTTTCCAGCCCGGCCCCCGGCAAAGGAGACGAAAACGCTTTCAGTTTTCCTGGAAACGCTCATTTTTTAGTCATGCCTCCATGAATTTTTCATGGCCACACTCCTCCTTTTCCCCCTCCCCCCTTCGGGAACAGAGGACGGATTTCAATTCGGCGTGATGTGACCTCAACAGAAACCGAGGAGCGCCTGAGGGAGGGGGCTGATGGCAGCTGCCTCGCGGCTCTGGCCGGGGGATGGGCATGAAAGGGAGCCGAGCCTGCTGCCAAGGCATCTGCAGTGCGGGATCCCAGGGGAACACGGGGCGCTGAGGTTGTAATGACAGCTGTAGCCGTCTTCTGCCATTTCCTGTCTACGGGCCAATTAAAGGCAGCTCTGTAGCATGGAAATGGCCCTGGAAACAAAGAAATCCTGAGCTGCTGAGGCAGAATTCACAGGCCTGCTGGCTCTGAACCAGATCTAAGCTCACTCAGGGCACCACGGGGGTCACTTTGCGGCCGGCCAGGAGGCTGGGTCAGCTCACGCTGCTGCACGTGCCAAGACGTCTGCTGACCAGGTTCCGGAGCCACTTTCTAATCTTGGAGCGGGGAGGGGGGTTGGCAAGAGAGGGGAGCTCACACGGGGGGTGCTACCAACACCAGCGATCCACCAGAGGTGTTTATGCTCCTGCTGCCACCGGTCAAAATGTTTCCCGGCAGCGACATGCCGGGGCAAGTGGGATGCGTCAGCAGAGGATGAATCCTGGGAGCTGTGGCTTAGACTCGGTGCTCGCTTTGGGCCATATGGGTGTTCCCCCCCACCAAAAAAAATAAAATCACCATCACTTAACATCCTCTCGGCCACGTGGGCCAAAATTCTGCCCCCTGTGACCCCAGTGTACGTGCTCTGATTGCCAGAGGTCTGCACCAGCACCACGGAGCCCCAGTACTTAGCTCCTGTCGTCTTTCCCCCTGCTCAGTTCTCAATGGCTTCCAGTCCCTGGCTCCCTCGCTCCCCACATGCCCAGATCTGAACAGTCGCCCCACGTGCTGTTCCTGTCCGGCTCTGTGCCGCTGCGGACGCAGTTCACTCCTCACCGGGCCTATCCGCTACCATTTGCCTTTGCTCGCCCTTGTTGTATCTGTGGCATGTTCACCCCACTCTCTCTCCGTGTCGCACCTTCCCGGGAGTCTCCCGGCGAGTTCCTCCGGGCCCGTTAGCCTGCATTTCTCCCCATGCCAATCTCGGGTCAGTAGTTTCGAACCTCTCCCATGCCCGTTCTCTGTCCTGGTGTTTGCAGCTCCTCACAAGTCAGTGTCGGCTGCTCACAGACATGCTCCTTACTCCCTTTCCCAGATCACACTTGGCGCCGGTAAATAAGACCAAACCCGACACTGGTCCCTGAGTTACATGTCAGCAGGCAAGTCCCCCAAACAGACACCACTGATGTTTAGCATTACACTTTGGCCCAGATCCATGGCTGCCTGGGAGCAGCACTCAGCAGTTCAGAGAGCAGGGAGTGGGCAGGGGGAAGGGTAGACTTATGCCATGTTTACAGCTATCAGTCCTGGGTCCAACTAGCTACCCAAATGACCTCTGGCATAAAGCAAAGCAGCCTCAGGGTTGTTCTACTTTGCACCAGCTGCCAGTGGCTCCAAAGGGCATTGAGACACCTTTTCCGTGCCCAGGTGGGGTAGGAGTTGCTTCAGCAGGTCTATACCCCCTGGAGATTTTCACGCACAAAGGATCCCCTCCACAGTCCAGGAAAGCAGCGCAGCAGGACAACAACCGCCCCTCCATTTACAGTCCTGAAGCCAGTTTTTAATCCACCAAAGATCGTTCCTCCCCAGATCAATTCATATTAATTCACCGAGGGAGATTTTGAGAGACACGGTAGCAAATCTTCCGCCCCACTCTGTCAGGTCTGCTACTTCCCTCCTTCATTCGCTCATCGGGCAATTCGCCCAGAGTCACGGC
Source organism: Dermatemys mawii (assembly GCA_007922305.1). Taxonomy (NCBI): domain Eukaryota; kingdom Metazoa; phylum Chordata; order Testudines; family Dermatemydidae; genus Dermatemys; species Dermatemys mawii. Next base: position 2,723,446 of record ML677344.1, on the reverse strand, counting down.
ACCAGTTCACGTGGCCCCGGTGCTTAGCACACAGGCTGCTGTCACCCTTTGGCTAGTGAGTCTTCCTCATATTTGGGCCGTTCCTTTGCTAGGGACAGACCCACAGCGTGGAAACAACCAGGGTCCCTCTGCTTCCTTCCTCCAGAAGCCTGTCTATGCAGCTGTCTGTTCTCCCCGCTCCCGCTCGGAAGTACCGTCAGAGGAGCAATGACACCTTGAGCAAATTGCCTCTAAGCTAGCGCAGCTGTGATGGATGGCGGCTGAGACAAAGCCATGCCGGCTTCGGTAACTGCACTGAGCCCCAGAGCGATATCAACAGAACCAAGTAAACCCAGACCAGCCCTGATAGGTGTTCAACCTGCTCTTCGAAACCTCCCGTGACGGGGATCGCAGCCCCGCCGGGAATCAGTTCCAGTGCGTAACTCTCCTTAGCGTCCGACATTTTTTCCTTATACTAACCTAAAACGCCCTTCTGGCCTCTCCTGAGCCAGGCTCTGCCAAGCTGGATGGTTCTGGATCCCACTGTGCCAATCCTATATGCCATCGAAGTTCGCAGAGCAAACAGCTGCCGTGTGTTACGGTCCAGATTCCTAGTTACTCCTCCTGTTGACGCACTTAGATGATCTTGCAGTTAAGACCCCGGGGACAGGGAGGTGGGGGTTCAATTCCTGGCTCTACCACTGACTCCCTGCATCCCTACAGTTCTGTGCCTCAGTTTACCCACCGGCGTAATAGACACAGTGATGCCTCCTTTTCAAGTTTAGACTCCACAGGATGGAGATTCTCCCTGACTGTGTGAGTCCAGCACCATGGGTCCCTGGTCTCCGTTAGGTCCTCTCACCTTGTCCCTCCCAACTGACCCCCAGCCAAGCAGCAGGTAGGGGAAGGTGCAGCTTAATTCAGTGCACATGACCCTAGCCTCAGAGCCACCAAACCTAGAGTCAGAAAACCAGGAGCCATGATCAGGCTGTGAGCGAGGGCTCAGCTTCTGGTCTGGTCCTCTAGGAGCCAGCTCAGCTCCAGCCCTGCTCAACTGCCTGTTCCTGTTACAGAGCCCAGCCCCGGGACTGCCCCAGGTGGCTTGGACAGTGTGCACTGGGCTGTCCCCAAAAGGGGCAGTAGACCCCGTCACCAGGGGCTACAGTAGAACCAGTGATAACGCCTGCTCTGACCACACAGGGCTGACTGATCTGTCCCAGCATGCACTGGGCTGAGCGTAAAACTGGGGATGGGTTTGCTGGGGTGGTAGGCGGCGGTGGGTCTGGGGCTGTTCCACAATCCCGGCCAGGGACCTTGTGGGGATATTGCTGAGTTAGGAGGGGGCCACGCTCTGAACCCAACTGGAACGTCCCAAAGGCGGCCGGTCTAATTCGTAGGCACCGGGCCCTGCAGGAACCGTGCGCCGGAGTCACGCAGACCTCGCAGGCAAAGCCGAGCGCAAACCTGGTTCCCGATTTATTGCACAGTCAGGACAGTCCTCGCCACAGGATCCCAGCCTCCGGCAGATAACAGAGCTCTGGCAGGGTGTAATGACCCCCTCGATAAAGCCTTTCCCATAAATCACCCCTACTGAAAGATGCCACCTTCCAGTTATTAATCTAACCCTGGCCTAGGAGGCCCCACTAAGCATTACATTACATTAATGGACTGGGCATGGCACCATCACTCTCTTCTCTGCTTTATGGGATCATAAATCTCCAATGCTTTCTCCGCGCAGCAGAAGCTAATAAGTCGGATGTGAGGAGCCAAGGGGCAGCCCTTTCTTCAGCACTAACCGTGCAGTGGAGGGTCGTGGAGGGATAGAAATAGCCAGACCTTGATGGAAAATAAAGGATGCCTGCAACTCCTGAGAGTGCAGCAGCTTGGGGATCAAAGGGTTAAAACCGCAGGGTGGCATATTTTTAGGAGACGGGCAGGCCGGGTGAGAGGAAGGGCCCATCAATCCGATAAAGCACAGGCAGGCGGCACTTAGCAAACAGGGCACGCTCCCAGCATTCTTGCTACAAGCCTCCTCCCCCAGCCAGCTTTTATGCTCAAATGGGGAGGGGAAGGTGGAGATTTCAGGACCTCCCACTCCAGAGGAGGCCTGGCGCTCGAGCTGTCAGCTGTGACTCATCTCAGCGCTTGTGGCCTGTGTGAGCCTCCACTCACCACATGGCAATATAGTTCAATGCTTGAGCAGGTCAGCCAGTTCAGCCAGTAGAGAAAACGCTGGTAGTTCAATTCCCTTCTCCGCCACAGACTGTGAGTGTGACCATGGGTGTGTCACTTAGCCTTTCTGTGCCTCAGTTCCCTGTCTGCGCAATGGCGATAACAGCCTTGCCCTGCCCTGCCCCACGGAGTGTATGAGGATAAAGATTGTGAAGTGCTCAGATGCTGTGGTGATGAGGGTCAGGGAAGTATCTGTGAGATTCCCCTGCTGGATCCTTGCAGTTCTCTCCGGGCCCAGTTCTGCAAGGCGCTGAGCACTGCAAGCGCGGGGAGCTCAGCGGGCCGCAGGGTCCCGTTACATGGCCCACTCCTTCTGGAGGAGAGGCCAGCTCGATTTTCAGCTCAGTGATCCAGGGGGTGGGAGGGTCGTCGGGATCTAGGGGAGATTGGCCCGCCTCTCAGGACCAAGTTAGAGGGGTGCAGGGTCACAAGGGTCTAGCTCTGCTGTTGTGTGAGCGCTTTGCAGGTGGTTGCAGCCGCTCCTCTTGCTTGACTTGTGCTCTTCACCGAGCCTGGGGGCCTGTCCGTACTGCAGTCCCTGGGCGCCACTGCAGCTCGAGCAGATCCACCCGAGCCAGCGTCAATACAGCTCGCAGTGAAGCTGCAGTAGCGTGCACTCGCACTGCGAGTTATCGCCCGGGTCCATGCTGAAGCACGTGCTCCCGTGGCTTCACTGCTGCAGCAGGAGCCAAGCCAGCTAGTGTAGAACTAGTCCCAGGACGTCTACACAAGCCGCAGTGACACACTCGCTGATGGAGGAAAGGGTGGAGCAGCAGGGCTACAGGAAGGCTGGGGATGTCGTGAACCCCAAACCCGCAGGAGAGGGTTGGAAGATTGCTGAAAGATTAAAGAGTCGATCCAGCATAGGATTGGTATCCCTCTCTCAGGGCTGGTATAAAACGAGGGGCTGCTTGGATAGTGCCCCAAAGCAACCCCCATCTCTTCCACTGCTCACGTGCTTTCCCTGCCTTTCCCTCCCCCTCACAGGTACGCTGCTGTGCTTTTATTTGCCCGCCTAGGAGTCTCCTGTAGTCAGTGGCTCTGCCTTTGCCCTGTCAGTCAGGGAGACTCAGTGATCCAGCTCCATTTACCTAATGCAATAGTTTCCATGGGCCACTGCATTACAACAGCATTTCCTCCTAGATCTAACTGCCTACGCATTCAGTTGGAGCCTGTCTGTAATGGTGCCACCTGTCGACTCCCAGTAATAGAACCACCAGGGCTTCTGCCCTGTTCTGACATTGGGCCTCCACAAGCTGGGGGTAGCTAGACTGGTACATTCTCCACGCACCAAGGGCAAAGCGGGCACCGTCATATTATCCAGTCAAAACAGAGAATGCCCCATTCACAGCAGATTTGCTCCAGCCTGCGCCAAGCAAGAAGGGCTGGGACTGGTCACCAGTTGGCTCCATCACGTGGAGACACTGTGGCCCTTTGCCAGGGACGGTGCTCAAACAGTCAAGGGCGCAACTCGCTGGCCCAGCATGAAAAGCCGCAGCGAGGAGTTAGGGGAATGAGAATGGACAGGGCTGGAGGGCAGAGTTGAATGGAGCCGCATGCCAGGACCATCCACAACACCATCTGCCAGCAACGAGATGTTCACTCAACTCGACAGAAACTGTGCCTCTTCCTCAACCTCCAGCTCCTCCCTTCCCAGGACATCCAGCCTCAGACTCGTGCACTCGGAGCGGATTAGAAACCCTGCCTTGCAGTGCTCAAAGAACTCAACCTCTTTAGCTTCACAAAGACAAGGGGGGACTTGATCACAGTCTAAGGATCTATGTGGGGAACAAATATTTAATAAGGGGCTCTTCCGTCTAGCAGAGACAGATCTAACATGGCCCAATGGCTGGAAGCTGAAGCTAGACACATTCAGACTGGAAATAAAGGGTAAATTTTTAATGGCGAGAGTAATTAGTCACTGGAACAATTTACCAGACGTTTCGGTGGATTCTCCATCACTGAGAATTTTTAAATCCAGACTGGCTGGTTTTCTAGATGCTCTGCTCTAGAAATTATTCTAGTCTCCGGCCTGTGCTATGCAGGGGGTTAGACTCGATGATCGTGATGGTGCCTTCTGGCCTTGAAATCTATGAATCTCTGGTCTCTACCTACCATCTCCTGTCCGTTTCCTGCTCAACCATCTGATTTCCATTGTCCCCCATTCTGGAGCTTTCCTGGCACACGGATCTGTGCAGCGCCTAGCACAGCGGGGCCCTGATTTCTAGCGATGACGCTGAGAGGAGAGGAAGAATTGAGAATACCGCACCAGGTCCTCCGCTGGTGAAAAGCATCATGGTCAGTTGACTTTAATGGAGCTACGATGATTTCCACTCGCTGAGGATGCAGCCCTCGATTTTCCCTGTCTCTCTCACTCCCCTGCCATAGCTCCCACCAACATACGAACCCACAGAGCTCCCACCACCACACGCCATCTGCAGGGAATGCACCTGGCATTTCCTTCACTGAAAAGCACAGCTGCCTCTCGCCTAGCACAGCCGGCCCCCCGCACGCGAGGCAAACAGCCGCTAGAGGGGGACATTCCACACTTAACCAGCCTGTGACGCAAACGTCAACTGTTTCGCCAAATGGCGCATCGGGCCCATCGGGGTGTGACACAGGAGTGTTGAGAAGAGACTGAACTTTCCCCCCTAGCCCCAGTCACTCGGGGCTGGAGAGGGTTACAAAGCACTGTACTCCTGTCACGTGGCAGAGGTCAGCATCTCCGGACCCCATGATCTGCCATCACCCAGTGGAGTGGTTAAATATGGGGCAAAGATCCCTGGTTTCTGTTCTCAGCTTTGCCTCACACATTCTGTACAACCGCAGGTAAGTCCATTCAATTTCCTGCGCCTCTAATGTAAATGGTGTTCCTGATATTCACCTACTTCATGGCGGGGTGGGAGGGAGGGGGAGGGTATTAATATTTGGACGCTGCTTTGAGATCCTCAGACAGAAGAGGCTGGATGGAGAAAACGTTCTCATGACTGCATCCGGCTCAGTTTTAATCGGCAGTGAAATGATCGCCTAGTGCTGGGCAGAGACATTTCAACAGGACTGTATTCCATCAGACTCCGTGGTTCCATTGGAATCAAAACACTTCGTGACCATGGGTCACTCTTACTAGAACTTCGTTCTGGAAGAAAACCAGAAAAACGTTCCAACAAAGTCAAAATGCCCCATTTACAGCACTGCTGAGAGGGATTTGGGAGTAATAGCGGATCACCCGTCAGATATGAGCCAACAAGGACATGCTGTTGCAAAAAATGCTGTTATCACCCTGGGCTGTGTTAACAGGAGTGGGGTGATAACAGGAGTGGGGGGGGGGAGTAAGACCCAGTAATTGTCCTGCTCTACTCAGCATTGGTGAGGCCTCAGCTGGAGAACTGTGTCCAGTTCTGAGTACCACACTTCAAGAAAGATGAGGACAAACTGGAGAGAGTCCAGAGGAAAGCAAGGAAAATGATAAAAAGTTGAGAAATCCTGAGCTGTGAGGAAAGGTTAAGACACCTGGGTGTTTTTAGCCTGGAGAAAAGAAGACTGAGGGGGGGACCTGAGAACAGTCTTCAGATCTGTTCAGGTTTGTTATCAACAGGACTGATCACTTGTTCTGCATGAAGTAATGGGCTTAACCTATGGCATGGAAGACTTAGGTGAGATGTGAGGAAAAACTTTCTGACTCTCAGGGCAGTGAAGCTCTGGAACAGGTGTCCGAGGGAGGTCGTGGGATCCCCGTCACTGGAGGGTTTTAAGACCAGGCTGGGCAAACCCCTGTCAGGGCTGCACTAGGTGAACTTGGCGAGAGCTGGACTCGACAACATTTCGAGGTCCCTTCCAGCCCGATACTTCTCAGGCCAATGGAGTCACGCTGGCGCGGCAGGGCCGGGGCTGGCCCAAGGGGAGCTTTCCAGGATTGGATAAGAACGGGCGGCAGTGGGAGCCGGCTGCTGCCGAATGGGCCTTGCGAATCAAAGCTCTGCCCTGGGATGATCCTGACCCTTTTAATATCCCCCCTCATCCTACTACCTCCCTTTCTCCAGCTTGCTGCAGCCCTGGCCCCCTGCACAGGCTGAGCCGTGCTGGCACCAGGAGCAGCGGGAGGCGAGATGGTTGGCCAGGGCCGCTGAAAGGCTCAAAAAGATTCCCAAGGCCTACGAGACAGTCTGAGGGGACCTCAGACGTCAGCCACCTCTCCTGACAAGGGCGGGAAGGAATGGGGAGCTTAGAGGATATTAATCTACTTGTGTTCTCGCCTGCCTGTCACCCTGCATCTTGGATATCAGCTATAACTGTGCAATTAAAGTAGACACTAATTAGGCATGGGAGATGGTTAAGGCCCCAGGCTGAGAGCCAGGAGATCACAGGATACTTGCCTACGTCCAGGAATCAGATCTGGGGGAAAGAAGGGAGGTGCTTCTCCCAGATCCACCCAACTGTGCTGCCAGAAGGAAAGATCACTCTCACCAGACTGTGCAGATCTGCCTATTACGACAGCCTCTCTTGGGCATGCTTTGATCAGCAGCTAAATGGTAAACAATATTTACACGGGTGTTATCCTTCAGCACGACCAGAACCAACTACCCATTGCAACGAGCTGGACCATTTCCCACCTCTCTTAGCACTATCGTTTCAGGCTCTCAGCAGACTCAGGTAGACATCAGCTTAGCATTTGATGGCTCTCTCTGCCGAGAAACTTTCTGAAATGAAAGCTGAGATTCTGGAGCAACAAGATGCAACCAGGGAAGAAAAAGCACAGCCCAGCCAGGCCGCTCAGCTGGGGTGTCCTGCCTGCCGGAGAGGGATTGAGAGGCTAAACTCATGCACCTTTGTGTAGTGCTTTGAGATCCTGTGGCGCAATGACTCTACAGGTGCAAAGGAAGAGTAACAGGACACCATGCAGGCCCTGCAGTGGGCGTGTAGCTGTCGTCAGAGTTTAGAGTTCTCTTTAACCGGCAGCTCAGGAAGATTGGATCCCTGAGATCACCACCCGTCCCTGTCTCCCGACACACACCAGGCCCAATGATTGAAACGAGACCAAAGTATCACAGGCTTCAGGAGACTAAACCACTGTGTGCCACAGTGCCTGAGGCCCCTACAATCCAGCCCATCAAGCGAAATGTACTGTTTTGCCCCCCACCCCCCGGCCATGAGCTCAGGGCCCTGGCCCAATTCTGGCCCTTTCTCCCCCACTCTTGTCAGCCCTGCCTGGGCTAGTGGAGATTTGGTTATGTGAGATGCCTGGAAGGGGCTCTGGTTTCTCCCATCAAGCTGGATAAGGTGTTTACAATGCGATAATGAATCGGCTTCGGCCAGGCCCATATCCGCCCGGTAAACACTCCCCAAGCAGCCGGAGGGGAGGGAGTGCATGTGAAACCAGAGCTTAAATTAAGGCTCCACCAATCAACAGTCTATTAATATTCATCACCTGATTAACAGAGCCAGCCACCAGCCTTTAATAACACCTTGCACGGGTGTGGACCGAAGCCTTAGCCGCACAGGCCAGGCGCAGGACGCTGGAGAGCGATTGCAAAGTCACGCCGGCCTTCAGCACCGCTGTAGGCCTGAGCTCTCTTCTCGGCTCGTGCTGCCATCTGCGGGGTGGGACCTTCTCTACTTCAGCACCCAGCTCCAGTGGCTGCAGAACGGCTTCTTCTGGCTTGTGAGGCACAGAGGAGTGTGTGGCAGAGCCACGCCAGAGCCCATCAAAGCCGCCAGGGAACGGTCCACAGCCAACGATGTTGAGTTAGCTGGGGCTGGATGGGCCAATGGAACTTTCCATCTCTCGGGGCTCCGATCCTCCACACGGGTTGCACATCATTCCCCCCTGCCCATTCTGTGCCCCATGGAGCTGATAGGTTACATTACTCCTCTCCCAGCCCAGATCCCTGGTATTCCTCAGGGACTTAGAGGGGAAGACCTGCCTCTTGGAAAAGACTCCACCGTAGGAGTCAACAGACGTGGGGTCTCTCCGCCTCAAGGCCCCAAATTGCTTTGAAATGTCTGGCCGGGACAAACATCCGCACAGAACAATGGGTAAGGAAATGACAGACAGGGGAACGGCTGGGTTGGTTGACGCTGCTGTTTCTCATTCCCCCAAAGAACCATCCCAAAATATAGCTCCCTGCTAAGCGAGAGGAGAGGCAGAAATACAGAACCCTCCCAATCCACAGGGCATGGGGAACGTCGGCCAAATCCAATTTCGATGTCTACGTTGGACAGCTGATAAACAAGTATGTTCCAGACGGAGTCAGGCCACCCCGTAAATTGTGGTCGAGCCGCTCAGCAAACTGGATTCACGTCTGCCTACCTTTGCAGGGAGCTGTGTAAACAGCCCGGAATGCTTTGACGACATAGCGCTGGCTTGGTTTGTTGGGGTTCTTCTCCCCACCCGCCCGGTTCTCAAATGAATCAGAGAGCTCCTCGGAGCCTTTTGTTTAGTATTCCGGATAAAATTACCCTGGCTTAAAAATCTCTGCAAACAAACGGCGTCTTACTTTAGACATGCAATAAGTCAAGGCCCAGAGTCCGAGCTTGCTAGTTAAAGCACAGAACAAGGACTCATGAGAATTGAGCTCTGCCACAGACAGAACTGGGGAAATTCTCTTAACATCCATGGCTCATTTTCCCTGCCCGGATAAATGATTACACCTACTGCTGGGATTGCTGGGTGACATTCCCTGGCCTGGGCCCTGCAGGAGGTCTGGCTGAACGATCCTGATGAGATCAGGACCTGGCCTTAAAAAGATCTTTGTATCTAAAAATCTGAGAGACTCTGGCTGTCACAGGGGGGTCGTGCTTCCTGCCTCTGGCTTGCCTCTTTAGATTGTAGGTTCTCTGGGACAGGGATCGCCTTGCACCGTGTGTATGGTAGCACTGTGAGGCCCGGACCCTGGCTGGGACCGATCCGTGTTACCGTAGTACGCAAGGTTTGGAAAAGGACGAGGAGGGTGAAACAAAGCAGCCCCAGGAAGGAAGGAGGCCGAGGTAACAATAGCAGAACATGTTTTAGCTCGGACGAGCCCCGTGCGCCATTCGCAGGTGCAGAGAGCTGGTCGGTAGCGAGAATGGCAGCAAATTGCAATGCAGGACCAGCCTAGCCCGTGTAAAAAGACTGGATCATAGAATCATAGAATATCAGGGTTGGAAGGGACCTCAGGAGGTTCTAGTCCAACCCCCTGCTCAAAGCAGGGCCAATCCCCAACTAACTCATCCCAGTCAGGGCTTTGTCAAGCCTGACCTTAAAAACCTCTAAGAAAGGAGATTCTACCACCTTCCTAAGTAACCCATTCCAGTGCTTCACCACCCTCCTAGTGAAAAAGTTTTTCCTAATATCCAACCTAAACCTTCCCCACTGCAACTTGAGACCATTACTCCTTGTTCTGTCATCTGGTACCACTGAGAATAGTCTAGATCCATCCTCTTTAGAACTCCCTTTCAGGGTTGAAAGCAGCTATCAAATCTCCCCTCAGTCTTCTCTTCTGTAGACTAAACAATCCCAGTTCTCTCAGCCTCTCCTCATAAGGATGCTACTAGGTCATACCCGACAGCTCGCAGAACTCCACTGGGACAGTACCCATATCTCCTGCTCCAGCAGCATAGCCCCACCCACCCACTTGAGGGAAAGGAGAATCTCCATTAGCTGTATAGGGCCTATGACACTTTCCTCCCCCCAAATAGGCTTTTTTATTACACTGCCCACCACTGCTGCCAAGCACCTCACGACCATTAAAGGGTTTTATCCTCACTCCCCTTTGAGGTAATGGGCGACTATTATTTTTATTTCACAGAAAGGGAAACTGAGGCACAGAGGGATCAAGTCACAACAAAGCAGGGAGAACAGAGCACACAACAAAACACACGGCCGTCCTTCTTCCCAGCTGAGATATTCTAACCCATCCAGGGAAGCTGGAAAGGCACAAACACTGCAATATCCTAGCTCCAGAAGCCGCTAAGATAGTTTTATGTTGTTCATGGGTGCTTTGGGAAGCCCTTCTTCTGTGGCTAAGAGGGGGAAAATGTCAACACTCAGTGGGGAGTGGGGTGACTGAAGAGACTTCTTACTACTACTAACAATAATTATCTGCATTATCATCAGGAGGAGCCTTAGTCTTGAACCAGGCCCCTCTTGTACAAGGTGCTGGACGGACACAGAGATAGCCCCTGCCCCTCATTGTACAGATGTGGAACTAAGGCACTGGATAGGTTAAGTGACTTGTCCCAGGCCACACAAGATAGCTGTGGTGGAGCTAGAAATTGAACCCAGGCATCCGGAGTCCCGGTCCCTAGCACCTAGACTATCCTTTCATTTTCATTATCCATATAAATATCCTTTTGAAAAGACATACTAACTTCTTGACCTCACTTATACCTTGTGGCAATGAGTTCCACAGATTAATTCCACAGCAGAAGGTTCAGATCACTTTACAGACACAGTAAGCCTCACAATACCACTGTGAGCTCCCTTCCATATTCCTGACCAAGTCTTTGGAGAAAGCTGAAGGAGATCCTACCCAGGTTTTATGCCAAGCTTAACGCATTCTAGGACAGGGTTTCATAGGTTGGACTGTGGTGTCCGTATATCCACACGGTGTGCAGACAGAATCAATAGGGCTCCCAGCTACATATCTCACTATCAGCTCTCAGTGACTTTGATCTAAGGAACTTCTAGCCATTTGGCTCACCGCAAGAAAGCAGTGTCCTCATTTTACAGATGAGGAAATTGAGGCACAGAGCAGCTGTTACTTAGGTGTTGCGTATTGAAAAGTCAAGACTCGACTGGATTTGCTTAGCTTTGCCTTAGAAGCCATATATGTCTTCTCAGCAGCTTCCAGTATTTCTCTCCAGAACTGCTTGGGTGCCAATGGCAGAGTGGAAACCTAGTTGCAACAACATATCAGACTACAGTCTGGACTAATTAACCCTTTGATTAATGGGCTAATATAGAACTGTCAAGACTGTTGGTGGTAGCATGTGATGGTGCTGTTCCTGGTGGGATGCAACTGAGAGTGCCAAGTCAGGATAAATTGCTCCATACAGGACATTTACAGTCCAAAGCTGGGGTTTCTCCACCACTAAGGCAAATCAAACCAGCCAAACAGAAAAGACTTTGGTTTCGCCCCACTGGCTAGCCACAAGTCACACAAGCAATTCCCTTAGATGCTCCAGTTTTCCGGTATCACCACCAGCAGCCACCCATCCTGGGGACAAATGGTTATGAAAACCAATACCCCAATAAAAGAAAACGGTTTTCCCCAATTCCAAAGAATCAGGCCCCAGACCCAGGTCAATATACAAATCAGATCTTACCCACAAATCACACAGTTGCCAATCTTTTAGAATCTAAAATCTAAAGGTTTAATATACAAGGAAAAAGATCTAGGTGAGGGTTAGAAATGGTTACAAGAAATCAATTACATGCAGTAATGGAAAATTCTTTGGTTCAGGCTTGCATCAGTTGTAGAATAAACTGCAGGTTCAAATCAAAGTTTCTGGAATACATCCCCTCCAGGGACGGGTCAGCAATCTTTTATTCAGATCTTCCATGTGTAGCAAAGTTCCATCCAGAGGTAGAAGCAAGGCTGGAGACTGGAGACCAAGATGGAGGGGTCTCTCCCAGCTTTATATAGACTTCCTCTTGTGGGTGGAGACCCCCTCCTCCTCCTTATGCAGAGTCCAGTTGTAAAATGGAGTTTCAGATCCAAAAATACAGCCACATGTCTCTCCAAGATTCAGCTCCTGACCAGCCAGGTCACATTCCTGGAGAAGCTCGGGTGTGGATGGGCGTCTACAAAGTTCGTTGTTAGCTTGATTGGTTCGTGATTGGGCATTCACTGAGAACAGTTTTTTTCTCAGACAGTTGCTCAGTTGCTTTCCAAAGTCTCTTACACTGACCAAGCACATTGCCCATATTCATAACTTTGACTACAAAATTGATACACACGTCCCGATAGCATAATCATAATCAGCAGATCATAACCTGGTCGTGGACATCTGACCCCCTTTACATAAGATTTGGTGCCCCTACAGGACTTTGGTTGCACCAATGATCTATATGATCCCAGATAATTTCAATAATGTGACATAGCACTAGGATTAAACTGACAGAGGCTCACCTATTAGTATTTGTTCTAACCACTAGGGAACACCCTCTTCCTTTTAAAGAAGCAACTGTGGCTAAACAGCTACTTCAGAGGGAAATATTTGCCCACAGGTGCTGGAAAGCTGCAAAAATGCCCAGTGCATGAGAAACTCCTTTGAACACGGACCCAGAGACAGTGACATTGGTCCAGGGATGTTCCTATTACCACTATTGAGCTAGGGAGGCCTTTGTGCACAATTATTCTGTGAATTACTGTAGCAGCTAGGGGCTCCCATCGAGATCAGGACTGTATTGTGCCAGGGCCGTACTACACAAAGCCACAGTCCCCGCCCCAAAGAGCCTGCAATCTAAATGGACACAGGGCCATGAGGCCAGGCAGGCTGTTATCCCCCTGGTATGGCTGGGACAGCCACACTTCAAGCTGCAGGTGTATTTCCCACTTTCCAGGGCTTCCACCCTGACGCCTGGCTAGACTAGTGCTGTCTATCACCACGCTGGGTGGCGTTCAGAGGGGGCGGAGCCGTTCCGCCCGCCATAACCACGCCTCCTCGTTCAACCATCCGCAAATAACGGACACACAGGCCTGGTGAGGAGCAATTCTCAGCCCAAGATGGAATACGTGATCGGTGGGTCGTTCAAAGCACCCTCGGCCGAGGGGATCTGGCTGCGGAAAGAACTTCCACAGGAGAGGAGACTGAGTCTGACCGTCTTTGGGAAATGCTGCAGACTCTTCCTTTCTGAGACAATGTGTCCACTAAAAGTGACTCACCATGCGAACAGCCCTTCTATTCCCAACCCCCTACTCAACTCCCTCTCCAATCTCCCCAACCCTGCCCCAAGCAGAGTTTGAACCTTGAATAGGGAGAAGCGCCAGAGACTCCATGAAGTTCACTAGGGATTCTGCTGTTGCTACTGAGGCCTGGTCTACACTAGGTGGGCGGATCAATCCAAGTTATGCAACTTCAACTACGTGACTAATGTAGCTGAGGTCGACGTACTTAGATCTACTCACCGCGGCGTCTTCACTATGGTAGGTCGACTCCTGATGCTCCCGCATTGACTCCACCTACGCTTCTCGCTCCGGTGGAGTACGGGAGTCAACGGGAGCGCGCTCGGCGATAGACACGATAAATCAACCCCTGCTGCATCGATCGCTCCGGAGGTAAGTGTAGCCACGCCCTGAGTTTTCGTGCAAGGCGCCCAGATGCTATGGTGATGGGTGGCCGTATAAAACCCTGAGACCAATAGGTAGCATGGACTGTCTGACCAGAAGCAGAGTGAAGGGTGCTGGAGGCAATGGAGAGTGGCAGCCTCCATGTAAGGATGACCCATAGGTTTGGGGGCCATCTGTCCCTGTGGAGCCTTGGCTAACCCTGCCCTCATCCATGTTGCCCATTTCCTCCCCCAGGGGAGAATGTTCCTCATTTCCTGCACTCTGCGCTGCTTGGACTGTCTCACGTATGTTTCCCCGTCCTTGGGGGCTTCCATGGGCAAGTTATGATCAGAAGACAAGACAGCTTACAACACCTTAGTATATGGGGTCATATTGCCCCCTTGTGGCTGGCCTCAGTGAGTATAACAACCTGCTTCCTGCATCTAACAGAGCTGTTGCTCAGCTCAGTGCCAGGAACAGTGCTGAAGGTCTTGGGTTTGATCCACGCTGGTGCCTGGCACCAGGCCCCTCTTCTTCTTAAAAGAAGAAAATTAATGGAAAGAATAGGGAGGAGACTGCCCTGGGGGCCGGTTCATCCGGATGTGGGTCATTCTTTGGATCCATTGTTCTCCCTTTCTCTCTGGCACGCACGGACCAGAACTATGGTGGAAAACCTCATGCCTCGGCTGAAGTCAGACTGCGGCATTTCAATTAAAGAACAATGGCTACAGTAAGTCAGCGCCGTTCTGCACTGTCCAAACCACAGAGTCCCCAGCTGGGAACAGCTTCCTCACTGACGCACGGGCTTCCTGAAGCGGGATCATTTATATGCATGTGTAAACAACATGCAAACCCCTTTCCAAAGCGGCTGTTTGTCTGGGGGTGGCTGGGTTTGATTTTTTTACTTAAATCAAAACTGCTCTCGAGTCTGTAACAGTTTAATGATTGTTCGGGGTGGGGGATGGCCAGATTTTCCTCTCATTTAGGCCTTGTCTACACACAAGAGTGCACTGGCTAAACTGACCTGGTGCAAAACCCAGTGTGCACACTCTTTTTGGGTGAGGAGTGGCTTTTTTTGGTTTAGCTTAGGTAATCGACTCACATCACAGGCACAGACTCCATGGGTGCGATGGGACTCAAGCACCCACGGGGGAAAAAAAGTGGGTGCTCAGCACCCACCAGCCACAGCTGATCAGCGCGGGGCCTCCGATCAGCTGTTTGGCAGCTTCCAGGAGGTGCTTTGGGAGGGCTGAGAGCAGTGAGTGGGCAGGCAGCTTTAAGGGAGGGGGCGGAGCAGAGGTGGGAAGGGGCGGAGTAGAGGTGTGAAGAGGCGGAGCAGGAACAGAGCCTCAGGGGAAGGGGTGGAGCAGAGGTGGGAAGAGGCGGAGCAGCAGCAGAGCGTCAGGGGAAGGGGTGGAGATGGGGCAGGACCTTGTGGGGAGCATCCACAGGGAAAAATAAAGCTCAGCACCATAACTTACACTACATTGAAATGAGCCTGATTGAAATAGAAATAAACGTCTACACACCTTTGCCACGAGTGTCTCTTAAACTGTGATTTTAAACTGGTTTAGTTAAAAAAGTGTAACTTTCTCATGAAGGCGTCTTCACTAAAACCAGAGGGATTCTGCACCTAGACAAGCCCAGCATAAATCTAGGATGACCCCATCAGCATTAGTGGAAACATGCTGGTGTCGAGGAAAGGAAGAGGAGCCCAAACCTGTGCATGGATGGCCGTCTCCTGAGAGGGAGACTGCATAGCTCCGGGGACTGACAAATAGGGGGAAAAATCGGGACGGGGAGTGGGGTGTAATAGGAGCCTATATAAGAAAAAGACCCCCAAATCAGGACCGTCCCTATAAAATCAGGACAGCTGGTCACCCTACTGGCAAACTGCATTAGCTGTCGCTATGCCACTAGTGTGAATTTGTATCCTCCAATGGCTGTTTGGTGGCCTATATGAAACGGGGAGCTGGGCTGAGTCCTGCTCTCAGTGTGGATGAGAGAGAAAAGCTTTTCTCGCTCCGTGAGAATTTTCAACATTTCCAACTTGCCCCCAATTTTGAATCGGGACAAAAAATATAAATCTCAAAAATGTTTGTGAATCAAAAACCTTCCCCTCAAATTCAGTTTGGATCAATCCAACCATTTCATTTTGATCATTTCCAAATGTTTTGTTTTGATTTCAACCTTTTGCTCGTGAATATTAATAATTTCTAAGCAAAAAGTCCTTTCGTCTCAAAAAACTGAACCTTTCCAGTTCAACAGTCGCCAAACTTTTTGTTTACAAAACAAAAAGTTTCCTGTCGGGTGTGTCTTAGAAGCGACACTGTTTCGTGAAGGGTTTCAGTTTTGATGAGTCAGCGTTTTTGGCCAAAAACCCTTGCGTCAAAAAATTGCCAACCAGTTCTAGTCTACGACTAACCCCATCACAGCTAGCTGGCTCTGCTGAGGGGGTCAGAATTGGGCTGCCCATGGAGACTTAGACTCCCATTGTCAGAAGCTAAGACATGGAGGGTCAGGCCTAGTGGTTGGAGCAGAAGCAGCCAGGCCAGGAACTGGAGCCAGAAGTCAAAGCTGGAGTCAGGAGTCAATAGCGGGTGTGGAACAAAGCAAGAGTAGGGCTGGGAGCTAGGCAGGAGCAGGGCTGGAGCAGTCTGAGGCCTGCTGGGGTCTGTCACTACTCTCGGGTAAGTGAGAGTCCCAAGCTATGAAGTAACGTTGGGCAGACTGAGCTACTGTTCTTCCTGTGGGGCTTATATACCTAGCCTGAGGGTCAGCAGACCAGCTCCTGGTTTGTGGATTGGCTGGAGCCTAGCACAGGAATGACTCATCACCACGTGTGGCTTAATCGGGCTTTTAGTCAGGGGCGACTTGGCACAGCACAGCCTTGTCTCTGGAAGCCATTCCCTGCTGGAGAGGCCTACAGTGGGGTGCAGGAGAAGTTCCCATCCCAGAGGGAAAGCTGTACCTACGCTGTACCCGTCCTGGGGATAAACACAAGAGTTCATTCTCCAGGCCTCTCCAGCTGGCACCTTTCACCTGCACCAA
Organism: Dermatemys mawii; assembly: GCA_007922305.1. NCBI lineage: Eukaryota > Metazoa > Chordata > Testudines > Dermatemydidae > Dermatemys > Dermatemys mawii. The sequence continues at coordinate 2,706,932 of ML677344.1, read as the reverse complement.
GTCAACCGTCTCCTCAGCACCTCAGAAGGTAGGTAGCCCCTCTAACCACTGCATCGCTTTCCAATGCCCCATACTCCTGCCGAGACACCTAATGCCTTTTCTACTAGCTGCCTGTCAATGCAAGGAAAGGCCTCATAGCAAAACCTAAGCGCTCTCACTGGCTTGGCTCTCGCTGCACTATGTTCACTGCTGAAGTCTTCGGATGCATTGCCTGGAATGGCCAATGGCATTCTGGAAATGCTCCTTGGCAGCCAAGCGATGTGCATTAGCACAGATGTTATTCTTTACTGCTGGCAGCCAGCAGCTCTAAAGAGTTCAGATCTTTCCTTGTTAGCGGCAATCAGACCTGCCTTCCCAGCTTCTGGGCTCCGTGGAGCAAGGTTAGCAGCAAGCGCAGTGGGGCGGCTGGGACAGTGAGGTCTCCAAGAGGCAGCTGAACGTAACGCCAACACGCTGGGCAATGAGGAATCCAGCCCTTGAAGCAGGCCTCCGTGGAAGAAATGGCCCGCGACTGGAAACTGGCTTGCCAGGCTAAGAGTGCGCCACCTTCAAAAGAACATAAGAACGGCTGTACTGGGTCAGACCAAAGGTCCATCCAGCCCAGTATCCTGTCTACCAACAGTGTCCAATGCCAGGTGCCCCGGAGGGAGTGAACCTAACACGTAATGATCAAGTGATCTCTCTCCTGCCATCCATCACCCCCCTCTGACTAACAGAGGCTAGGGACACCATTCCTTACTCACCCTGGCTAATAGCCATTAATGGACTTAACCTCCATGAATTTATCCAGTTCTCTTTTAAGTACTGTTATAGTCCTAGCTTTCACAAACTCCTCCGGCAAGGAGTTCCACAGGTTGACTGTGCGCTCTGTGAAGAAGTACTTGCTTTTATTTATTTTAAACCTGCTGCCCATTCACTTCATTTGGTGGCCCCTAGTTCCTTATTCACTTTCTCCACACTACTCATGATTTTATATACCTCTATCATATCCCCCCTTAGTCTCCTCTTTTCCAAGCTGAAAATTCCTAGCCTCTCTAATCTCTTCTCTTAGGGGATCTGTTCCAAAGCCCTAATCATTTTAGTCACCCTTCTCTGAACCTTTTCTAATGCCAGCATCTCTTTTTTGAGATGAGGAGACCACATCTGTACCCAGTATTCCAGATGTGGGAGCACCATGGATTTATATCTATCTCAAGCCATGGCAGAATTCCTCCATCACCCTAGCTACTGCCTCTCGGAGAGGTGGTGGATCTAGACTAGCGATAGAAGAATGCCCCCGCTGCCGCAGTAAGTGTCTACATTACAGCGCTCCAGTATTTCTAGTATATGCGCAGCCCAAGGAGCCAGTTGTTATAATCACGGGGGCCAGTCACTACAGCAAGACATCGTGACAGGAGCTTCTGGAGCCAGAGAGAACTGAGCCATGAACAGGGTATGATCCCCTTGGGAAATGGGAGCCATTGTCAGCAGTTTCTCCCCAGCATGCCTGCATCTTGCACCTTCCCGATCGACACAGCCACATGGCAGGCACTGCAAGAGTCTCACTGCCTGGCCCCTCGTGATCAAAGCCCATGGAAGGATTCCAGCCCCTGGGCAGGGGGTGGGAGGGGAATAGCTGGGAATTGCTGCGTGGGGCTGGCTCGGTTGCTGGGAAAGGGATCTGGGTGGGTTTTAAGGGTAAGCAGGGTGCAGGTGAGAAAGCCCAGCGTGTGCCCCAAGCCCATCCCCTGGTGCTGAGCAGAGTCAGGACCAAGTGAACCAGGGGAGGCATGAGCCTAGCTTTGATCTGAGCGGGGATCTCATGCCAGTGGAGGGATTCAGAGCCATGTGGATCACCAGAGATAGCGCAGAGTCGTGATATCAGGCCCACATGCTGGTCTCTGGGAGTTCCGACAGGTCTCTCCAGGAGGGCCTGCGATCTGACTGTTTTTGGGACGCCCCGAGCGATAGGATCCCCAGGATATTCCAGGAGCCCTCTCGGCCACTGAGTCCACGATCTCTTGGCGCAAGGCCCTGGAGGGCTGCCCCACGATAGCCGCTGAGCTGTGGCTCCACACTGTGCAGGGGTGGCTTAGGATAGCCAGGAAACCTCAGCCGCAGGCAGACAGCTAGTGGGCAGATCAGTGTTTCAGAGGGCAAGAGACTCTATGCTGCACTGGGGTGAAGTTCACCCCCAGGGAAGCCCAGGCACCATTTAAATCCCAGTGAGGACCGTGGTCTCCCCAAGATGGGGGAGTCCCCAGCAGCCATAGAGCCGCCATAGCCAGCTCCTACATCCTCCTGTCTCATCAGGAACCATCAGCACCTTTGTTGTCCTCTGGCTGTGGGATCGGGGGGAAAGCCAGCTCCTCTGGCCGCAGGTGTGTGGGGGAGGAGAGCCAGCTCCTCCCGCCATGGGGCACACAAAGTGCCCCTCCAAAAGTGGCCAATTTCTTATTCCCATGCACGCCCCAGCAGAGAGAAGCCAATCAGATCTCAGGGCAGGATATTCGCTTCCCCAGGCAGAAAGTGGCTCAAACTGCTCTAATCCCCCACAACGCCTCCCTCCAGGTCCTGCCGATACAGCGATTCCTCCTCGGCTTTGAATCCCTGCGTTCTTCTCTCCAACAGGCTTCGCTCTTGGCTCTGTTCAAAGACACCTCTTCCTCCTGGCAAAGCCTGACTGGCGCTTTATTGCTGTGCTAGCCCCCAAAACAGCTCCCCCTCGTGTGCTCTACGCATGTGCTTTGTACATCTCCCTTACCAGTGCAGGGGTACGGCAAGCCAGCTCTCTTCCCTCTGTGCTGACAGGCTGTTTCTTAACCCAGTCTGATTCGTAACTGTCAGCCACACTCGCCATTATCTTGACCTGCTGACAAGAGGCTCTTCCTCCCTTCCTGATCTGCATCGTCCAGTGGGAGGGAAAGAGCTGCTTAGCAATCATGCGCCTGCTTCCTGTTACCTTAAAGTCATAGACAGCCCCAAATCGGGATCTCTTCCCTGTCACTCCAACACCTGGAGTGGGATGGACCTTGGATTGGAACCAGCTATGTTCTGGGGTTCCCTGGACCAACCAATGGTCCATCCATCCCAGTGCCCTGTCTTCTGACAGAGGCCAACACCAGGTGCTTGAGAGAGAATGAACAGAACAGGCAATCACCAAGTGATCAGTACCTCGTTAATCAAGAATCGAGCCGTATGACCTTGAGCAAATCACTGTACCTCAGTTTCCCCTCCCTTCATCTGTCTCATTATTGAGTAAGTTCTTTGCAGCAGCAGATGGTCTCTTTTTACAGCCCCTAGCACAACAGGGCCCTGAGTTTGGTTGTGGGTTCAGTGTGCTACCATGATACCAATAACAAGGGCTGGTTGAACATGTCTGGTTGTTAAAGTCCCATAAGAACTTCCAGCATGAATGAAAACACGAAACGTGACGTAAGCTGCTATCAATACCGATGGATGTGATGAACCGTTTGTATTTACCGAAGTGACTGATTTATGCCTGTTTGTACGGTCTGGATTACAAACTAATATTTCAGTGCGAGAGAAAAAAAAACAACTTTTCACTCTGTTATTGGAAACAGAATAAACAACCCCCTTCTGCCTGAATCCGTCATCACTCCAGGGCACAGGAAAGTTAGACTGTTCCAAGGAAGTTTATTTGTAATCAGAAAGTTCTTCGAGAACCAAGTGGAATTTCCCGGCCAGTGAGTTTGCCAGGACTGGCGCTCTTGATCAGTGTCAGAAAACCAGCTGCTGAGTTTCCACTCTGCCTCCCGGAGCCAAGTGTTTTGAGATGTTTTCCCTGTGATCACAGCTGACAGCATGTAGCCATTCTAGAGACCTCAACGTCACTTTCGGGACTACAGCACTTCTATTTGGGCTGGAAACTGACACGTGCCTCACAGGTCTTTTCCCAGTCTAAGGGTCCATCTACTTTCGGAGCTGAAGCGGGAATTCCCGGCTCAAGGAGACATAACTGCCCCAGCTCTTCGGTGTGTGATCTTTCTACTGCACTTACAGATGGACACAGTTCAGAGTCCATCTCTCACACAAGGGGGAGGGGGGGCTAGACATTTACACGGCCCTCGTTACCACCGGATCCAAGTGCCCCAGGTCAGTAATGAACTGATTGTCCCTGGTCTCTCCCCGGCCCCGTGAAGTGAGGTTGCCTTATCACCCTGTTTGACAGTTGGGGAAATGGAGGCACAGAGCGGTGAAGGCCTGGCCTGGCTTCGGATGCCTCACATTTTGGGTGCTCAACTTGAGACATCTGACAAGGGGCCGTGCCTTTAGGATCTGCCAGGCACCCACCCTCTGAAAACCAGGCCTCTTGCAATCAACACTGGACGTCTCTCTGTAAGCTACACTCCGGTTCAGCCACTATGGATTTGGTTCACTGCACAATCAATGGACTAAATACCCTGGCCGGAGCTCCGCAGACAGCCACACTAGATGATTATATGGATCCCTTCTACCCTTAGAGTCTCTGTAAGGTGTTTCAAGTTGGGACACTCCAAATCACCCATGAAAATCTTGGCTGTGAGGCCTACACCACGCACTGGAGCCAGGCCTGAACAAGCGGTCAGTTTAATGCAGAGCGTGTGGTTGTAAATGCATTTGGCAGACAGGACACTGAACACGCTTCACTCCAGTTTATACTGCCTGCTCCGCCCCATTCAGCTAACAGAGCTGTGTCTGTGGCATGGGGCAGAACCGAAGGCCACCAACTCCTTGTGCATGGGTCCCCGAGCAAGCAGCCTCTGCTGAGCCATGGAGGACAAGGATGAGGGGGAGGGAGGGAGAGAGAGAGAGAGAGAGAGAGAGAGAGACTAAAGGACATGGGCGAAAGACCAAGAGAAACAAATTGAAAGCACAATGAAGCAGCTGCCTGGATGCCCCGTAAGTGGTTTCACTGCTTTGGCTGGGCTGGAGCTTGGGGAACGGCTTTTGGTAATGAACAATTTCCTTGATGAAAGAAATAATTGCTCAGCGTTCTTCTCTCCCTTGCTATTGTTTTTGCCCATCTCGCCACAAGCCACAATGCAGACCTCTGAGCGTTCGGAGTGGGCTGGGTGTCCTTAAAGGTGCACGCTCAACCTTCTGGTAATCCATGAAACGACTGGAACCTGCTGCCAAGATGCTTAGCAAAACCTTGCCCTGGGTGGCTTGCAGCCAGCTGGCAAGGAGTAATATGTGGAGCTACCCAGAAACCACTGGGTCCTAAAACTATGTCTCTTCTCTTGGTGAAGACTTGCTAGATTTTACTCCTCAAGCCCATACGAGTCCAGAGAGCTGACGGATGCCAGTCTCTCTGTCCACGGTCGGGTACACACGCTGAATGCAGCTGGAGATCTGTGCTCCCGTCCCTCAACGAGGAAGCAGGAGCACTTGAATTCTAATCTCAGCTCTAACAGGGATTTGCCTTTGTGCCTCAGGCCAGGCACATGACTGCTCCGTGCCTCAGTTTCTCCGTGTGGATAATACTGTAATACCTGGTGTCACGGAGTCACTTGGCCGATGCCCTGGAACTGCTCCAAAAGAAGCCAGTCGGGACTCAGGTGGACTCGCTGTGGGAAGCCCATGGAGAACGGGGACGCTGAATGCTCTGAGGTCAGACTCAGGAAGGCCGAAGCCACGTTGGCATTTTGCTCTGGCAACAGTGGCATCGGCTGTAGGTTATATGCAGGCAGATGGGCAGCCTCCCCTGCCCTGAGGGCCTCAGGAAAAAAGTCACACCCAAATCCCACCACCTAGGATTGGTGCTCTACACAGAGAAACTGAGGTCCCCACACTGTTAGTACAGGACAGTAAGACTCACACACAACATAACAAGGGGGAAAACCCCACCTTGTCACCCCCGGTTAGTGGGTATTGCCATGGCCCCCTCTCTAGTGCATGGGTGTCTCACAGGCCCTAGATCGCGAACCACTACTGTACAGATTCCCCTTCAGCTCACGTTGTAGCAACGGATGATCTAAGGGTTTGGCTCCTCGCTGTCGCCATGACGTTCCAAAGAGCCATGCTTGTTTCACCTGACTGCCGAATCCCTAAGGGGTGATGGATTTGTTACAGTACATCCTTCATCCGCAGGGGTGTGAAGCATTAACAGGGACAGGCTGGTGACGTGCTTTGAAGATGGACGGCGTTGCTGCTGCTGTTTAATAAAGCAAAGAAAAACGGGAGCGGAGTATTGGGAAGGCTCCCTTTCCGATGCAATCCATCAGGCTGCCAAACGGCCTCCCGTGGGAAGAAGCTGAAGCCCCGCTGCATTGCGTCATTCAGCGCTGGACTGGCAGCGATCGTGGTCTTGCATCTGTGCGGCGCATTTTTATCCAAGTGGGTCCCAAAGCACTTGCCAAAGGCTTGTGCAAATGACTGGGAGATCTATCAGAATCGCTTCGACCGGCCCTGGGGCGGCCACGGCGTCTGGATTCAGTCCGCGGGAGTGGAAGGGAAGAACCTGATAACCCTCCCCGCCTGACGGGAGCCTCGGGAGTGCCGGGTGCCTCCGAGGATTTCAAAATCAAAACCATCTCCCTCTTTCTTCCTTCCCGGGCTGGAGGCGTAACAGCACGACGAGCGGGGAAGCTGGGGGGCGTGTGGAGGACGAGAGAGCTAAGCCGAAGGAATAATCTTGCCCAATGGGAGGTCCCCGGTCCTCATACGAGCAGCGCCCCTCAGCCTTGCTTGCGTTCAGCTGCTCCGCACCCCTGATGGGGAGGGGGGCGAGCAGTGCTGGGTGCTGTCTGTGTTCTGAGGGTGCTTCGGCCAGTGCCATTTCGCCAGTGCCATTTCACCAGCTCCCCCAGCGGCTTCCTACAGATGTTGGCCGACACGGAGGAGAGGCCTGAGCCCATGGGATGCTGGAGGTAAAGGAACTGGTGACCCTGGAGGTTTCGTTGGAGAGGAAGGACCTTGTCAGGCCATTTCCATTCATCCCTGCAGCAACTAAGAGGCAGGGGAACTGGGTGCGTGGCAGCAGATCAAATGCCACAGACAGATCCGGCATGACTAACATGGACGAACTTGTCTTTGACTCTCCCTCCCAGTAGCCCCCCCCCTCACCCCCAAATCGCGGCTGTGAAACAATGTTGGACAATGGATTTAGTTGGGGTTGGTTCTGCTTGAGCAGGGGGTGGGACTAGACTTCCTGAGATTCCTTCCAACCCTGAGATTCTATGAATGCACCCGTAACCTCGCCTCAGGGACAGAGACGGTGGCACAAGTTCTGCTTGGCCTCCCAGCCTGGGAGGCTGGGACTCGCACGCGCTGCGTGGACGCTGCATCATGGGTGGTGGCTTGGGCTATTCACCCAAGTTCGGACCAAAGGAGTGGCCAGCTGTGGACTCGGGTGGCTAGCCTGGGCCCCAGCATCCAGCCCGCTATCTTTAGTGCCAGTCTGTCTTGCCAAGCTGTGAGGCACGCTCTCCGTGCAGTATAGACAGACCCACCCAGACCTTGTGATCAACTGACATATATCCGTGAAGCACTTCGACATCACAGTGATGGGCACAGCGTGGCAAGCAAGGATGGACAGATGGCTCCAACCCCTAGAACAGATATGGGCACCCTAAAACATTGAGGTATCCTGGGTCAGAACTCTAACAACATGATAATGGCCAGATGAGGTCAGACCAATGGTCCATCGAGCCCAGGGGCCGATTCTCCTTTAGCTCACAAAGCAGGAGTTTGAGCTTTTTGGAAGAGGAAGGCCTGGTTTCTAGCCCAACATCTGTTGCTAAACTCTGAGTTGTTATGGTGTCCAGTATACTGACAACCATGATATTCTAGGTGACTGCAGATTTGTTGTGCTATTTCATCTGGGTCATATGAACATAAGAACGGCCACACTGGGCCAGACCAAGGGTTCGGCTAGCCCAGTCTCCTGTCTTCTGACGATGGCCAGTGCCAGGTGCCCCAGAGGGAATGAAGAGAACAAGCAATCATTGAGTGATTCATCCCCTGTCGTCCTCTCCCAGTTTCTGGCAGTCAGAGGCGAGGGATACTCAGAGCATTGGGTTGCATCCCTGACCATCCTGGCTAATAGCCATTGATGGACCTATCCTCCATGAACTTATCTGAATATTTTTTTTAACTCAGTTATAGTTTTGCCCTTCACAAAGTCCCCTGGCAATGAGTTCCACAGGTTGATTACACTGAGTGAAGAAATACTTCCTTTTGTTTGTTTTACACCTGCTGCCGATTAATATTATTTGGTGACCCCTAGTTCTTGTGTTATGAGAAGGAATGACTAACACTTCCTTACTCACTTTCTCCACACAAGTCTTGATCTTATAGGCCTCTATCATATCCCCCCCTTAGTCTTTTCTTTTCCAAGCTACAAAGTCCCAGTCTTATTAATCTCTCCTCATACGGAAGCCATTCCATACCCGTAATTATTGTTGTTACCCTTCTCTGTACCTTTTCCAGTTCCAATATATCTTTTTTTATGTGGGGCGACCAGATCTGCATGCAAAGTGTGATTTATATAGTGGATTAATATAGTGGCATTATGATATTTTCTGTCTTATTATCTATCCCTTTCCTAACCGTTCCTAACATTTTGTTCGTTTTTTTGGCTGCCACTGCACACTGAGTGGATGTTTTCAGAGAACTATCCCCAAGGACTCCAAGATCTCTCTCTTGAGTGGTAACAGCTCATTTAGACCCCATTGTTTTATATGTATAGTTGGGATCATGCTTTCCAATGTGCATTACTTTGCATTTATCAACATTTTGTTGCCCAGAAAGCAGCCGCCAGGTCCCTGCAGCCCCTCGGTACATGGGCGGCCAGTGAGGCTCCGTGTGCTACCCTCGCGCCTGCAGGTGCCGCCCCCTGGTTCCCAGCCAATGGGAGCCACGGAACTGGCACTATAGGCGGGGCAAGGGGCAGAGCCTACCTGGCTGCTCATGTGCCTAGGGGATGCAAGGACCTGGTGGCCACTTCCGGGAGCCACGTGGAGTAAGAGCAGGCTGGGAGCCGGCCTTAGCCCCGGGCCCCCGCTGTGCGGCCAACCGGACTTTTAACGGCCCAGTCGGCAGTCCTGACCGGAGCTGCCAGAGTCCCTTTTCAACCGGGTGTTCCAGTCGAAAACCAGACACCTGGCACCCTAGTCACTGGTCTGAAAGGGTCCGTTTCCCTTTGCATTTCACGCTCCCCACTGTCTAAGAAAGGGCCTGCTCTAGACCCGCCATCTCAGACAACCACTGGGGACTGTGCCAGGACACTGGGACCTCTGCAGGAGTGAAAAGGCCTATGCTTGCAGTGCCCCAGTTGGCTCCATCCAGCTTTCTCCTACTGTCAAATTCAATTGGATGAGGTCCCTGCAGTAACAGCACTGGAGCTGCGTGTCACCCTGTTATTCTGCTCCGGCGGTGGCAAAACATTCCCTGGGCCTTGCAGAAACACGGACCTTTCACCACAGCTTTGCTGGGTAGAAAGCACATGGCGGGGCCTTCTGACAGCTGGGATTTTCCATCCGCACAGGCTGTTTGCAGCCTAAGACCTTCACAGACGGAAACAAATGAAGTGCACAGCAGGATCACGAAGGGATCGAACTCGAGAACTGTGTCATGCTGGCAAAAAGGCCACCCCATGTCAGCAGAATAAACACCAGACTATTAGTCAAATATTTATGATTCAATTAAAAGCTTTGCTGCTGAATAGACCAGGCAGATGCACCAGATGCACTGCAAAATATCACCAGGGATGCCCAGCTGGAATATACTTGCAGTGGTACTAACTACACCAGGGATGCTCAGGTAGAACATACTTGCAGTGGTACTAACTAGACCAGGGATGCTGAGGTGGAATTTACCTGCAGTGGTACTAACTAGACCAGGGATGCTCAGGTGGAA
>ML677344.1:2663783-2695501 GCA_007922305.1 Dermatemys mawii | reverse complement strand
GAACATACCCGCAGTGGTACTAACTAGACCAGGGATGCTCAGGTGGAATATACTCGCAGTGGTACTAACTAGACCAGGGATGTTCAGGTGGAACACACTAGCTGTGCTGCCAATGTATCAGGCACAATCCGGCTCTCTCTCCGAGGTGGCGCAGGGTGGGAAGTGGGAGTGCAGCACCGAATGGGTTGAAAAGCAAATGGTCCAGTTCTTGTTGGGCAGGGACGTGATGCCAGGGGGTGAAATGCAGCATTCCGTGAGCATGCAGACGCGCGGGTAGACAAGCCGGTACCTGTACTTGTAGGCTGCCATCTCGTCACCACTGAGGAGCAAGGCAGAAAACAGCAAGGTCAAAACCGCTCCCAGCAAGGCTTAGTCAAAAGTCAGACAATTCCCCAGCACTCACACTGGCCCACTCCACGGGACTCCGAATGCACCAAGAACCCAAGAGCCAATGTACATAGACACATAAAAGCAATCACAGGAAAATCAAAGGCTCTATCCCTGCCCACTCCAAGCCCACCTCTGAGCAGCTGGGTTATGCTGACAGCCTCCCAGGAGACAAGGAATGGGAAGGACACCAGCTCCATTTACAAATGGGGAACCGAGGCACAGAGAGATCCTGGAACTGGCCCACGATACCCACAGAAAGTCTGAGGCACAGCTGGGAATTGAACCCCGCTTTCCATCCAGTGCCTGAACCACACGGCCTGTCTTCTTCCTTGGAACCCCTTGATTGTTCGCCTGGAGCATCCCAGGCCTCTGAGCAGCTCTTGTAAGAGGCTGCAGAGCCTTTCCCGGCTCAGCTCCGGAGAGCGGACACGGCCATTGCTATAGGACAGGGCGGCACGTACAGAACGAGGTGCACCACCCCCGTTCCCAGTGGGGAGGGGTGTAAAGTGCCATGGATTGGAACCCCCATCTGCAGAGCCTGGGACAGCTGAGGGTCCCAGGGTACCTCTGGGGGCAAGGCGGAGCTACAGCCAGTGAGTCGGCGCTGCGGGAAGCACCTCTAGGAGGACCCACAGTGACTGCACCCTGCAGCCCTCTGCCTGTCCAAGCGCAGTAGTTAACCCCAGGAAGGTATCTGGGAGATCACACAGACTTCTGGCCTGCTGTCACTGTCTCCTGATTGCCAGTCTCTGACCGGGACTCCAGCCTGGGACTACCTCCGATCTCTCATCTCTGACCCCAGCCCAGCTCTGACCCCGGCTCTTGCTTACTGGACCCGGCTCTAGCCTACCCCAGCCCAGCTGTGACTGTTAGGCCAGACTGCCTGCACCCCAGTCCCGTACAAGAAGTCCCCATCAGAAAAGATCACAATTGCCCCTACGTTGGCCCTCTGCAGAGATACCAGGGGCCATATAAGCCTGGGTAGCAAACCTCCCAGCGCTGCGCCCATTGAATGAAGTTGGGAGCAGTTTGCCACTGACTCCAATAGGACCAGGGACATCTCCCCCCACCACATATATTCTTGCTGCTCATTTTGCAGCCAGAGCTCCGTTGACCCAGCAAGGCGAAGCGCAGACACTTCTACTGCTCAGGAGCGACATGCTGTTCAAGAAGCTTCCTCATAACGACATCCCAAAAGCACCAGAGAGAGAGAAGACAAGAGACAGAAAAGCCAGCAGAGGGGTCTGTGGAGCCATGGCAACACAAATGCCAGGAGAGGGTATTTTTGTACGAACCCGGTGCTAGAGAGGACAAAGAGGAAGCATTCAAAGGAAGAAGACGGCAGCCGTTGATATACACCCTCTCCGCTCCTTTCGGAGGCGACAGCCAGCGAGCGAAAAGCAGGATGTGGCACACTGGGGTGGAGATCAGGGAGGCAGCACGGACATTGGGCCGTGCAAACCAACAATGGGAATTTGTCCCTAGGTCCGCGCCTGCACGAACACCTGGGCGGCGCATTTCAAAAGAGCCCCGACGCTGTTCGGGGAACGACGGAATGAATGAATGACGGCTGGTGACCAAAGAGCAGGGATCGCACACTCCGAAACCAGAGAGCATCCCGGTGCTACCTCCCGGCCAGATACGACTCCCGGACACTGGTGTTAGTCTGGTGACTTCAACTACACCCGAGTGTTGATGAGCTCTGGGGAATATTAACATGTAACAGCTGATGGGTCCAGAAACAATTACCCAGCGCTGTTCTCTTTAAGAGCCCAGAATGATTCCCCATTGACTTCAGTGGGCTTGGATCAGGCCCAATGTACACTTCTGTTTAGAGAAAGGTGCTGGGTCCACAGCCCTGGAGATCTGAGCTTTCTGCCTTCCAGCTCCACCATGCAGGCCCGACGCAGGCGGCAACCTGCACGTCTCCCCCGCCGGCCCCTGCCAACGGGCTCAGCGCTGACCCAGCGGGACCCCTGGCTGGGGGTGGGGGAGGTCGGTCTCCCGCCTCATTTAGATTGGAGCTGACGGGGTGAAAAATGACTCGCTTTGTTTTTCCATCTTTACTCACATTTCTCGGCTGCCGGTGAACCAGAACAAATCCAGGAGCTGAGCCGGCCGGGGCTGGCTGCTGCCGTGGGAACACCTGGCTGAGTGCAATGTCTTTTCCACAGGACACTGAAGAGCCATCAAATAGACAGGCTCTACCGGGCCCGAAAGGAACTACAGTGGGGAGCGGTTTTGCAGAGCAGCATGGTCCCTCGCGAACGGAATACAGGGGCCGAGGTGAGAGCAGCGTGGGGCTCGTGACATTTTCTGTGCGCGGATGGTTGGTGAAAAGTGCCAGAGCAAGAGCCCTGCAGAGTGGAGAGATAACGCGGGGTGGGTAGCAGCAGGGCGAGTGTCCCACATGTTGCTCTAGTCGATGTGCCTCAGCTGGGAGCGCAGCCCCACCAGCTGCTAAACTCTCCGGGGGAAAACCGAGCCTCCTTAACGCCCACTAATGGTGCACCGTGCCACGCTAGGCCCTCGGACAGAATGTTCCACCTCTAGGGCAGAGCGGGAGGACCATTAATGCCAACAAGCCACTTTCACACCCTCCCAGTCCTGGGGCCAGTCTGGCTGCCTGGACATGCCCCCCCCAGCCCAGCCACACTTCTTCCAGTAGTGAGGACCAGTTAGACTGGAGCTGCTGCCATGATACCTGTGCATTACCCAAGGATTCTCCAGCATTGGGGCCAGGCCCACCGGCTTTACAGCTTGCACTGCACTGCCAGAACAGTGGAGCTGGGGATTGGCCTCAAACCATTCTCTCCAGTAACTGTAGCAGCATGTCATGCAGAATCGGGGGGTTCCCCGAGTCAACAGCCTCCTCTCCTAACCTAGCCACCTGGGGAGGGAGGCGCAGTGAGAGCAGCCGGGCATTAGGTAGCACGCTGCCGCCTTATTGGGAGCATCCATCTGTGATGCAGTACCCAGCTTTCGCTTTCTTAAGCTCCTGGTTGTTGGAAACCTAATTGGAAGGATCTTTGCAGCACAGTGGGGGTTTGCTGCTCTTGCAGATGGAACAAAGGCCTGCCCCAAAGCTGCATCTTGCATATGGCGACACTCACCAGGCAGCTTTCCAGAGTAGGTGACCTGCGGACCGGTCGCTCTTGCTTTTTAACATGAAATTGCCTGGAAAGAGCATGCAATGAGAGATGGTGCTAGGGGCAGGGGAGGGGTTGGGAGACCTGAGTTTAGTTCCCAGTCCTGCCACATACTCACTGGGAAATCACATAACCTCTCTGTGCCTCAGTTTCTCCACTAGTAAAAGAGGAATACTGACTGCAACCTCCTACACTGGTTGGTGTAAGGTTCAGATGGAATAGCAGATGCTAAGGAATGGAGTGATTAACTGGACACAACAGTCTTTGTCTAAGTGATTGTTACTGTTATTGTGCGCTGTTCAATAGCTACTGCGTTCCACCCAAGCGGAGGCTGCACTTCAGCAGAATGACAAAACGATTTCTATACATATACACCCAAGCACAAGGTCAAATTCATACCTAGAGAAACTCCATTGACTTGAAGAGTGTTTCAGCTGCTGGCGCCAGATCTGAATGTGGCTCATCAGTTGTATAATCCATTAGCGAACACTTTGGAATCCGTGGGAGTGAAAGGTAATACTGGAGTTGCAAGAGCACTAAATCAGGATTTGAGCCCCTATACTCCATTATTGACAAAGAGTCCTGTGGCATCTTAAAGACTAACTAAAATTTTAGAGCATAGATGCATGCATCTGATGAAGTGGGTATTAACCCACGAAAGCTTATGCTCTAAAATTTTAGTTAGTCTTTAAGGTGCCACAGGACTCTTTGTCACTTCTGCAATTCCAGACTAACACGGCTACCCCTCTGATTCCATACTCCATTATTGCAGTAACCATGGGCTTGTCTACATGGGGAAGTTAGTGTGCAGTAAGCCAAGGTGTGCATTCAAAGCACACTAGCTACTCCTCACTAACCCTCAGCGTCCACACTCCTACAGCACAGTAAGTGCTCTCGGGGGGTTAAGCTTAATATGCTTCCAAAGTGCATTCAGCTAATGTGCACAAATGCACACAATGCACGGTAAGTGTGTCCACATGGGGAGTTTGTGCACACCCTAAGGCTTTGTATTCACTAGGGAAAAGGGTGTGTTCTCAACTCAAGGCAGAAGTATAGGGAAGACAAGGCAGTTAGTGGTTTTCACACTAAGGCCACGTCTACGCTACAAATTTCATCGACCTAACGTACAGCCACTGCAGTTATAAAATCACTTGTGTGGGTGCACACTTGACTCCTCGTGACGGCAACGCATGTCCTCACAGGAGCGCTTGTAGCGGTCATATTGTCAGAGTGGGGCATTGTGGGATGGCTCCTGACAGCCAGTAACAGTGGACATAAGCGATGCAGTGGCTAGACTAACACCGCATCGACCTAATGCCATTGGCCATGACCTTCCTCCGCTCAGAGAGGTGGCATTGCTAAATTGGCGTAGGGAGGCCCCTACCATCAAGAATTTAAGTGAAGACACTTCCACTGCTAGGACAATGCAAGGCAGCTTATGTCGACTTAACCCCACAGTGTAAACCAGGCCTAGTTAGCAGGTGAGTTAGCCTCAGTTTCCCCATAGGCGTGAAAACTACAAACTGCCCTGTCTTCACTAGGGTGTTAATGCGAGGTTAAAAAACACCTTTTTTCCCAGGGAAGAGAGCCGAAGAGAGCTGCCTGGGATCTGATTTTCAGAAGCTTGGAGCACTCACATGTCCAGCAGAAGTCAGTGGGAGCTGGGCCCACCCAGAAAATCTGAAAATCAGGCTGTGGGAAACTTGTGCTCTACTCTTCTATGTGCAGACATGGAACTCAGGTCTCCTCTCTGGCAGGAAGGACGGGCCAGTGATTATGGTGCTAAACTAGGACAGGGAAGCCCAGGGTTGGACATTTCTCCACTCGATGTTGTAATGCCTAGCTGATTTGGGAGCCTAAGTCCCATTGTCTTTCAGTAAGACTTAGGCTCCTAAGTCAGTTAGGCATTGCGACACTTACTGAAGTGACGCCTAACTACCTTTAACAATCTGGGTCTAAGTCTCAGTGTGCCAGGGAACCATCTGTATCTCCAGAATAACAGCCCTGGCCTAGCTCACAGAGGTGGGGAGGAGAAATACGTTAACTATTGGGGGCACTCAGTCGCTACAGCCACGGAAACCACGGAAGTTCCTCAACTAGACAGTGACACTGTACAACTGCTCAGGGACTCCGATGCCAAACGCAGAACACAAAGATGGTCTCTGCCCCAGAGACATAATCTGTGGGCTGTCTCGACAGTGGTATAACTGACCACGGAAACTGACTGCTTAAAACTAGATCTAAGCTATAAAGCTGTCCACCAGGGATATCGTACAGGGATAGCTCCCTGCTGTGACCACAGAGACACATGAAAATACATCTATACCCCCCAAAAAAGGGAGACAGGAAAGCAGGAGATCTGAAAAGATCTTCATCTCCATGTGCTCCCTGATTTATAATGCTATTAACTTTCTCCCCTGGCCTTAGGCCACAAATAATGGCTGGTCCTTGGATAACTTGTGCTTGCGTTTCAATTCTCTTAATGCTATCTTGGAAGATTATCTCCTGCACTTCAGGCTGGGGAAACAATTAACATAAAGTGCAGCGAGTTTGCTGGGCTCTCTCAAAAGAACATTGTCCTCCAGATGCCTGCAAAGGGGAGAAGTTTGTGTCTCATTCCCACAGCAACTCTGAACAGGGATTTTGTGCTTGTGAAAGAAAAAAGCTACAGTATAGTAAACACACCCATGTAGGCTCCTATGACCCCAACCTCAGCGCAAACGACTCCTCTGGCCATCACAGCTACAGCTTTCAACAGCTTGCAGATCTAAGAGATAGACCCAGCGAAGTCTTGCTGACCTCCTTCCGGGCTGGGTCTGTTTCTGCGCTTCTTTATACCGGCGCGAATCAGGAGTCACTCCTTTGAAGTTAATGGAGCTTCGCCAGTGTAAGTGAGAGGGACAGTAAGCCCATTGATTTCCGTGGGACTGTTTGTGTGCATGATGAGGACCGTACAGGTGTCTAAGACTGCATCTACACTTAGAACACCACATCTGTGCTGCTGTAGTGCTTCAGTGTAGACACTCACTACAGAGGCGGGAGGGGTTCTCCTGTCCCTATACGTAATCCACCTCCCCGAGAGGTGGTAACTAGGTTGGCGGAAGAATTCTCATGCTGTGTACACCTGGGGTTAGATCAGCATAGCTGCATCTCTCCAGGATGTGGACTTTTCACACCGCTCAGAAATGTACATTTTCAGTGCAGACCAGCCCTTAGGGAATTCAAGCCTTGAAACAGTACTTCAAATAGGCCTCTGAGGGTGTCTTCGCTGCAGAGTTTACCTGGCCCACGTACCCAGTTTAACCAATCCCACTGCCTGGGAGCATCCACATGACAGAACTCAAACCCTAGGCTGGGATTTCTGGGGCCGTGTACGGTACAGAGGCGTTGTTCCTGGAAACAGTTAATTCTGGATGTAAGCAGGGTCTGAATGAGCTCTCCCCTGACAGCTAGTTTGGGAGGGGAAGAGTCTTCAGGAGTAAACTGTATTTACATGAACACACCTCCTCTGTGTAGGTAGCTAGCAGACCAGAACTGTGGAGCTTCAAGTGATCAGCTTAGGCTGGTGTTGGGTTACAAATCACATTAGCCTGCAATGCAGGGGGAGTGAAATGTTGTTGTCTTCATTGTATGACTAAGGAGGAGCAGAACTGGGCTGAGTTTGTCCTGATTGAGGGGTCACCCTCAGCTGAAAGGAACTCGCTAAGCCAGGGGCTTGAATGCCAGACCCCTTTGCCAGTGAAAGGGGTGGGAACAGGTGTCCCAGCCAGGAGGTGTGGCTCTCCCTCAACGTTCCCAGTCTGATTTAACCTGTTCCTCCCACACTGGTCAAAGATAGAGCTAAACAGGCTCCAGTAGGAGCCTTTTGTTATGTTAAAGGAGAGCTGAAAATACTGGTGGTGGGACAGTGTTTCTGCCCAGCCTCCAAAAAGCTGAAAATCACGAGATTGATGTGCAGAGGTCACAACAGAGAGGCAGGTGGCAGCAGAAGGTGACCGACAGTCGGCTGGTGAACAAGGAGCTGGTGAGGCAGTGAACAGAATGAGTAGCTGGCAGGGCGGCCAGATGGCAAGGAACCCTGGCTCTCAGGGTGGCAAGCGGAGAGGAACTGCAACTGGTGGGGCGGCCAAGTGGCGAGAAACAGTGGCTGGTGGGGTGATTGGCCACAGCAAGGGCTCAGATGGCGGAGCAAGCAAGGTGCCTTCTTCCCCAGAGAAATATGTGATAGCATATGTCATAGGAACATCAGAATTGCCAGATGGGATCAGTCCACTCAGTCCAGTGTCCTGCCCCAACAGTAGCCAGTAAGCCATGTGTCAGAGGAAGGCAGAAGGACCTGCAGCTGCGACTGCCCTTCATGAACATCTCCTCCTGATCCCTAATCATTAGAAATTGGTTTAAGCCCTGGAACATGAGGTTTGATTTCCCTGCCAATATTCTTTTGTCAGCCCTAATGGCTAGAACGCTGGATGTTCTCATTACCCGTATCGCCCTCGACTCCTGCGAAATTCTTGGCCACAGCTCACATCCTGTTGTGAGGACCTGTAACACACAAGGACTACTGGACAAGAAATTGTCACGGACCTCAGAGTTCGCAAATGACCAGCAGGCTGAAAATGTGCTCACAAAAACTTTTTGGCAAATGGTAAAATGCATTTCTAGGCTTGTCCAGTGCATTGGGGTAGTGCCTGGAGGCCAGAGCCCCATTGTGCTGGGCACTGTTCATAGGAACCGGGATCTGTTTTTGAACAATTCACCCTGAGAAGAAACAGTGGAATTGATCGTTTCATGGCTGTGCAAGGAATAATGCCTCCAACTCTAGATCATGCACATTTCCTCCAGGCTTTGATATGAAAGAACAAAACTACACATCACCTCAGGCTTTCAAAGGGGAATGAAAAAGTGAGATGGAAGGCCCCAAAGTGGAATGTCAACATTTTGCACTTTCACACAGCTCTAGCATCAATTGCAATTGCCAGCTGTATATATAGGGACATAGGAAGTGCCACACTGGATGATGAGAGCAGCAGTCCATCTAGCCCAGTATCCTGTCTCTCAGATTTCAGTGCTTTAAACGGAGATGAAATAACTCCTGAAACAGACAATTCTGCCATAATCTTCTCTTTGGAGAAGTTTCTTCCTGACCACCATCAGCTACAGACTGATGTATGTCCTGAAGCATGTGGATTTATGTTCCTTCCCTCTATGTTTTTATCCGGTCATATGTAACTGGGAACTTTCGATCTAGTGTTAACTCCTGCTAAGCACCCAGCTTCAATGCCGTCTAGTGGCAGTGTGTTCTACAGGTTAATCGTGCACTGTGTAGAAAAGCATTTCCTACGGAATGTAAGGGATGATGCCAATTGCTGTAAAGTTTGCCCTGCCACAAGTTCAAGATGACTGTATTGCTCACTCCAAAGGCTTAGCCAAGCCATCTTCAGCCACCGATCGCTGAAGAGAGGTGCTCGTCAAACCAATGGGGATCATGCAGCATCTCCACACCTCTTACTGGAGCGGGCAAAATGAGAACAAATCCAGCTCAGCAACAAACTTTCACAAGCATCAAATGCCCCAGGCTATTGCTTTCATGGGTTATTAATTGTTAATACACTTTGCTGCATTCCCAGCCACAAGGCTCAGACTATTCCCCAAGGGCTGTTATAGCTGAAGTTTTTCATTATTTTCCGTAGATGAAACGTGTGTGTGATTCAGAGCGCAGGGCGGCCCCTTCTCCCACCCCCTTGCTGATTTATTTATTTCCTTGATGGGGAGAATTTCATACATTTTTCGCATTCATGAAATGAGGCCTAGGAGCACCCGAGGGCCAGGCAGCTGCTGGACAAACTTCCCACACACGCCCACGCCTTGCACGTGTACATTCTGGGAGGAGAAACTGAGGAAAGACAGGCACAGATTCTCTGGGAGGATCTGCAATGTCTTGAACAAGATAATATAAGTACAGAGATGTCCAGTGACCTGCAGTCCTGACTGACTGCAGTTCTGGGCCCTCAGCCAGGCCTTATTCTCAGTCTGCTTCACCCCCATTGCAGATCTGTTGATGTTATGTCGGTCCCGGGCTCCCCACTCCGGTTCTGCCAGTGCAACTTCGTCTCCACCTGCAGGCCCCAGCCCCCTACTCGTGCATGGAGCCCAGGTACCGATCCCCCGTCCAGACCTAGGATACCCTTTGCCTTTCTGTTACCAGCTGCTCAGGTCAGATGCTGCCAATCGTTCTGAATTATGGAATAAGTCTGTGGCACGGGCTAATGTCCTCCAGCGACTAGCATGGGGCCCCCAAACGCACTTCTCCTAGGATTTAAACATAAGAACCTAAGAACGGCCATACTGGATCAGACCAAAGGTCCATCTAGCCCAGTATCCTGTCTACTGACAGTGGCCAATGCCAGGTGCCCCAGAGGGAATGAACAGAACAGGTCATCACCAAGTGATCCATCCCCTGTCGCCCATTCCCAGCTTCTGGCAAACAGAGGCTGGGGACACCATCCCTGCCCATCCTGGCTAATAGCCACTGAGGGACCTATCCTCCGTGAATTTATCTAGTTCTTTTTTGAACCCTGTGAAAGTCTTGGCCTAGAAAATATTCTCTGGCAAAGAATTGCACAGATTGACTGTGCATTGTGTGAAAAAAATACTTCCTTTTGTTTGCTTTACACCTGCTGCCTACTCTTTTCATTTGGTGACTAGGATGGGGCACCTGCCCTCCACTGGACTCTAAAGGGTTAATAGAGCCCTAGGGAGGCTGCGCAGGAGTCAGCCAATCAGAGAAGGGCTGACGGGAGGCCTAGCAGGCCTATATAAAAAGGGAGCTGCAGGGCAAAGGAAGGCAGTTCTCTGCTGGGAGCCCAGGAAGGAAGGACTATGTCTCTGGAGGGCTGGGAGAACTGCCAGTACCTGGACAGAGCAGTGCTGCTAGCAGGGACCAGGGGAGCAGGAGACAGCTCCTGGCTGGCTGCTGAGGTTTGCAGGCTGAGGCAAAGGCAAAGAGGATGCTGGGGCCATGAGGAAGTGGCCAGACAATTTGCTGCAGTAGCCACTAAGGGAAGTGGCTGAACAGTGGACTGCAGGTTCCCCGGAACAGGGGGAGCACAGAGTGTGGCACAGCCACAGGGCTGTGTCACTGAAGAGGATGCCGCGGTCCTTGGAAAGATGTGGGTCTCAGAGCAGGAGTGAGGGCAGCGAGACACCACCTAAAGAGGGTGCAAAGCTCATTCCCAAGATAACCACCAGGAGGCGCCACAGTGGTGAATGAACCCCCTTACAGTGACCCCTAGTTTTTGTGTCATGAGAAGGAGTAAACAGCACTTCCTATTGACTTTCTCCACACCAGTCATGATTTTATAGACCTCTATCATATCCCCCATCAGTTGTCTCCTTTCCAACCTGAAAACCTTACTCATCTCTCCTCATACGGCAGCCGTTCCATGCCCCTAATCATTTCCAATTCCAATATATCTTTTTTGAGATGGGGCGACCACATCTGCATTCAGTATTCAAGGTGTGGGCGCACCACAGATTTATATAGAGGCAACATGATATTTTCTCTCTTATTATCTATCCCTTTCTTTATGATTCCCAAGTCTGAGCGTCTACACTGCAATTAAACAGCCCCTTAGCCCAAGCCCTTTAGCTGGAACCAGCTGGCACAGGGCAGCTGTGGGTGTCTAACTGCAGCGTTAGATGCACCCTAAGAGACCAGGGACCAATCCCCTTCCAGGAAGGCCACGCCCACGTTTGCCCCAAAGTAAACATGCTCCCTGCACCCCTCTTCTGAGCCCCTCCCCCCACAGATCATTTTGTCCCCTTGGGATATTTGTTTTGGTGAAACTGACACTGCTTGAGATGAGCCCAGTGTCCAGGGGGACCAGGAGGGACTTGGCCTGGGAAATGAATCAGAAGAGAAGATGAGCTCTTAAGGAGAAAGGAGGGTGAGGGGAATCCTCTTGAGTGGTGTCCTTTGCCATCAGTACCAAAGGAATTAACGTGTATATTCTGGAGCCCCCCAGAAAAGAGACCAGTGCCCCCTGCTGCACACACCCTGCCCCAGAGCACTCAGCTGACAATAGTGCCAATCCCCCGCATTTAACACGCTTGAGATTGACTTAAAATAGCCAGTTTGGGGAGGGGTTGCTGCTTTCTGGTTTTTGATCGTTGTGGGGCACTCAAGTCCCCTTTCCCAGCTTTCTTCCACAGCCAGGGAGGCTAGCAATGGCCTTCGCTGTTTTTAAGAAATGAAAGTTGCGATCCAAACATAATTCCGTGACTCCAGGAGCTGGGGATTGAAGGGAAACCATCAGGTAACACAGCACTCGTGGTGAAATTGGCAGAGTTGGCAACACTCAATTTGAACAAAGGGAACGAGACAGGAAGGACTGTTATCCCTGCTTCATGCAGGGGAAACCGAGGCACGGAACGATTGCAGCCAACTTCCACAAAAGTGCCCAGTGACTTGGGTGCCCAACAACTGGGGCATCCAAAATTGTCAGCCATGTTTGACAAATGGCCTATGGGATTCACTCAAGATCCCACAGAGAATCAGTGGCAGAGCCAAGCTCTTCTAAGCCTTAGGCCAGGGCTGTGGAGTTGCTATCAACACTGAGCTTCTCGCTTTCTCCCTCTTCCCCCTTCCGTCAGCTCCTCTCCTTCCTTTTTGGCTCACATTCCTGTTTGAAGTAAGATGCAGGATGAATTGCTCTCCGGAGCTGGAGGAGAGATCTCTTTGCTAGCACCACACCCCCCCACAGACCCCCATCTGTATGTTCAGCTCAGGCCTTCTAATGCTGGCAGTTCATTCCTCCCCCCGTCAATAGTCCCTTGAAGAAATAAAAGTTCCAGTAACTCTATAATTCATAAGCTCGATGGACTCCCAAAAACGCTGATGAATTAACCACTCCCCCGCCCCTCGTTCTATAACCGTAGGTCATCAGCAGGGCGAGCTCCATGCCAGAAGCAATCAAAGGCCAGGCGGAAAGCAAGATCGTTGGACTGACTGTAACGTTAGGTGTGGAAAGGGCAATGGAGATAGCGAATGAATAGCTCTGGGTCCTGGCAAAGGCCAGTCACTTCTAGTGCTTTGCCCATGCAGGAGAGAGTTCCACCTTTAGAGGCAACCGAGCATTTTCCAGGGAGATGTTTTTTCCCCATCAGAAAAGGCGCATTTGTCAAAGCGGAAACTGTTCAGAGGTGTCCCAATGCAGAGAAACCGTATCGTCAGAGACCAACCATCTGCCAGACAGCCGGCCCCGTTCCATGCTCCCCTGGGGGTGTAGCTCTCAAACCCAGATTCTCTCTGCTAATGCCTGCAAAGTGGGAGCTGCACATGCCCCTCCCAACTTGCCCCGTAAGGCCCAGACTTAGTGACTGCGATCACGACTCCCTGTACCTGCAATCGGCTGGTTCCTGTGAGTGAACGGTGCTCTCAGGCAGGAGAGCTCTGTGGTTTTGATGCTGGTGGGCCGAGGCGCAGACCCCGTCTGTATCTCTGCAGGCAGCCCCAGCTCCTCACGCACACGGTGGGAGCTGAGCATACACCAGCTGCGCTGGGTCAAATCTGCACTGTCGAAAATCTAGCTCCACAGGAGTTGGGTGGGAATTAACATCCCCGTTTTACAGAGAGAGAAACTGAGGCACGGCCAGGTGAGCAAGCCTGGCTCAGGGTCACCCAGCAAATCAGTGGCAGAGCTGGGGCTAGAACCCGGAGCGTTTGCCGAACCCTGCTGACCTTTCACGCAGGTTTGGATCGAGTTTGGGAAGGGCTGACTGTCCTAGCACCTCGGTCACCCCTTCCTAGGGCAGACAGACGCAGCCAAGGGCACTAATGGGTCCAGCAGCCTCTTCCTCTTACCTGCTGGGCCGCAGTATGAAGAGCCCATGGCTTACAGGCCTGGTCTATTGCCAGCCAGACTCAGCCTTGCAAACTCAGTTGGTTCAGGGGCCCTTTACTTCTGGACGGCGTGAAGCCGTGAGCACAATGAGCGCTCAGCACCTCTGAACCATCAAGCTGTAAAGTCCCACCCATCTACCAGCCAGCCTTTCTAAAGTGCCCATCACCCTAGCATCTAGGCATGGGACATCGATTACGAAGACAAGTGAGAGCCGTTCAGATGGAACAGCCATCGCGCTGCCCTTCTGGGTGCAGCCGTCGGCTGCCAACACAAGGGTCTGCGTTACACTGCACCCAGGCCAGGACAGGTACGTCTGGGTTACATCGCTTCCACGAGACAATAACTGGGGAAGACAACCTTTGCTTTCAGAGTCATCGACGTCAGAGACTGAAAAGACCCGTTGGGCCAATTCGCCCTCCCCCAGCCTGGTGGTGTGGCGCTGCTCCCTGCAAATGTGTTCCCCAGGGCAGGGCTTTGTGCAAGGACACATTAAATGTGGAGCCCTGGCATTCGTTAGATCAGTGGGTCCCAAAATGGGGTTCATGAATCCCTGGGGGTTCGCGAAATGTTATGG
This sequence comes from Dermatemys mawii, assembly GCA_007922305.1. Taxonomy (NCBI): domain Eukaryota; kingdom Metazoa; phylum Chordata; order Testudines; family Dermatemydidae; genus Dermatemys; species Dermatemys mawii. The sequence continues at coordinate 2,681,486 of ML677344.1, read as the reverse complement.
GGGTTCTCGGGAAAAAATTCCCTAATGGCGGACAGAGTTGTCCCCAGGGACCCGAGGCAGCCTGGGGCCAGCAGCCTGGAGCCCCTGAACTTCCAAGAGCTAAGTAGATCAAAGCAACCAAATCTATCCCACTGAGAAGATTTAAACTTCAAGACTCCTTATAAGAAATGGAAAGGGCGGTGGCTATTTTTTGCTGTTTATAAAATTAAATAAACAGCTAGTGTTGTTTGTAAAATGATTATAGAACAAGTTTAAGCTTAATTGTAACGTGCGTTGTTTGCCTGGACTGCTCAAGACCTGAATGCTCATGGAGGAGGAATTCTTTGAGTTTGCTTCTTAAATACCTTCCTGCTGTTTCACATCTGATACTCCCTGATGAAACATAGCAGCCATGTCTTATAACAGGCTTATTCAAAGTGATACAAGCTCGGAAGAGTGTGGCTCTTTCATAATGTAATAAAAATACTGCAATGATAATTAATAATTAACAATAAATAGTGTGCAATGAGCATGTCAAAAACAAATTTTATATTTCCACACAAATATGGGGCTTTGGCTTCTACAGGTGCCAATTACCCCCCAACTCCATCCCAGTTTTTCACCTTTGCTATCTGGTTCCCCTACTCGTGCTCCACTTCCACTCCTCACAGTGCTACCAGGGAGAGAGGCCTTTGGGTCAGTTCCACATGCACTGCATTAGGGGAACCAGCCAGCAGGGCCATCTGCAAAGGTCATGGCTTCTGGTCCAGACTAGGGGGAGACACTGGAGTAGGCTGCACTGGATCAGCTGACCGGAGCGCATGAACTTCGCAATCAGCTGCTGCAACCGGTGCTTAGCAAACTACCCGGACAGGGGCTGTGGGTCTAATAGGTGTGTGCACAGCACCGGGCATAACAGGAGGCCGATCCTGCACGGGGCTTCCAGACTCTACTCCAGTATCAGGAAGTTAACACTTTGTTTGCCGACGCGTGGCTAGGCCCTCCACCCCACTAGCAGAGATGTGAATGTGACTAGGCCTATGCAAAAGAAAAAAAAAATAATAAAAGTCCGATTTTGCGGAAAATAGACGGTTGTATTTTTCTCAGCTCCACCCACTGCTCATGGGGTGTCTGAGCTAGCCCTGTTGAGATGAATGGGGCTGTTCACACCTCTCCGAGTTATGGTTTCAGGCTCTTTGCAAACGCAGGTGGACGTCACTGCATCACTGGCAGGGGTGACATTTTCCAGGCTAGCTCAGCAGCCGTAGCAGCTGCAGATTGATAAAAGCTTAGCTCCTGGAGAACAAGGCAGCAGCACACTGCTGCTATACACATCTGTACCAGCTGGATCTTAGGCATGAAAACCTACTGAGTTCAGAGTTTGACCCAAAAAGGACGAGAAGCCAGGTGTTTCCTGTTGCCCCCACAGCTGAATCATGCATGCTGGAGTCAAAGGCAGGGGCTCATCCCTCTTGTTTTTGGCGCACACACCAAATGCAGGATGGGAAGGGAAATATCGGGACTAATGAATCTCTTAATCACCAGGCAGTCACCAGTGAGCGAAACGAACAGCGAGGTTTGGAGCCAAGTGGCCATCCATAGTGCAAGGGGAACGGGAACAAAGAGATTAAGCCACAGAGCAAACAGGACAGTTTACGCCACCAGGGATTTATTTCCCCTGCCAATATATAAAATCCCCCCGCCCCATCAGCTGTTCACGGGGAGGCTCTCTGGAGCCTGAGGATTATTTGCTCTGCCTTAGAGGAATGGGATGGGAATGACAAGGGTTACATTCTTTGCCAGTTGTATAAACAGTTTGCACAAACCTTAAGCCCATCCCAGAGCCAAGATCTCTTGGGTGGATGGTTTGGAATGTCCCACCATCCCCCTCCTGCTCAGCAAATAACCCTGCAGGGTCACGCTCGCTCGGCAACAGTCCTCATGATGAACCACTACAACAGCCAACGTGACGAGGCCGGCCAAACCGGCCCTGAGGGAAAGGCCATAGCCTCCAGTGGAGTTCCGCCAATAGCCGGGAGATGAATTTGGCCGACCCTGACTCACTGGCCTGCACTTTTGCTCTTGTTCAGGACTCCTCCCCCCGTGTTCAGGACTGCCTGGGGACACAGGCTAATGGGCACACGTGTACCATGAATGGTCCCAGAGCTCAATGTCGCCACAGGAGACTGACGGCATGTAAGAGGCAGCATGGCCTAGTGAGCAGAGTTGAAAATCATGAGTTAAGAGAGTGGTGTTCTGTTCTGACCGCTGGGGGCCTTGGACAAATTGCTTCCTCCTCTCTGCCTCAGTTTTCCCCATCTGTAAAATGGGGAGAGTGCTTTCAGATGGGATGTGGGTGGATAATCTGTTGGTATTTGCAAAACACATTGAGATCCTTATATGGGAGGTGCTCTGCGGGTTTCCCCCACCTACCTCTGAAGTATCAGCTATGGGCACCAGAATGGATGGCCCACTGGGCCAAGGTGCTGACCCACACCCTGCGATCCTCTCCTACATTTGCAAGGCTCCGAGGGGTACAGTGAGTCTGTCTGTTGGGAGGGATGAGAGAGAGGGACATTGTGGAACTGGCAATGACGAAGCTGAGGAGAGAGTCCAAGCTGTCACTGGGGCTGAGAGGCAGAATCAAGCAATTCTCTGAGGGGCTGGGAGTCAGCCGGCTGAGACTGACAACACCTGGACATTTAACAGTACTGCCAACTTCCAGCCAAACTACACCCAGCTCCAGCCCCACCTCCTTGGCCAACACACCCCTCTGGACAAATACCTGTCGGGGAGGGGCTAGGTTTACTGGGTCCGGCCTCATTGCAGGGGAGGGGAAGAGCGATGACCTCTTGAGGTGCCATCCAGTCCCACCTTTCTATGATTCTCTGAAACTCAAGACGGAACCAAAAACGCTACCGGATATTTAAACCGCCCAGTACAGAGCACACATGATTTTCCTAGGGAGGAGAAAGGCTAATAACATTTACATTTCCCAGTCCTTCCTAAAACAAAATCTACCCCATTAACCAGCCATGAAAATGCAAAGCATTTGCGAGTCGCAGAAGGAACAAAAGCAACTTCACCGGGCAGCTTCTTGGAGCTTTACAAACTACAGGATGGAGCCACAACACAACTGGGGTTAAACAAGGCAGATGAGGAAAAGGTTTCACACGAAAATAATGAAACAGGCCAAACACAGAGAAGGTTGTTTGGTTGGTTGGTTGGTTGGTTCAAAAGACAAAGAATTGTTTGGCCAGAACAACGTTGTTTTTTAACTCCATCAGTGAAATAGCACTGTGGCAAAATGAGGAAGAAAAAATGACTGGATAAAATGCAATCGTCTGTTTATTAAAGTTTGGAATTACGGAAGTGCAGCTCCAGTGCATTGTGTCGGCTGGCAGCTGAGTCCTCGGCAGAGAAAATCCAGCTGGTATTGGAAGTGTCCAGAGGGGAATTAGAAAAACAACAACTGGCTTTTGTTAAGAGAAGTTAACGTGATTTGGCGTCGCTGAAATGGCAGGACTGAATAAGCAGCACTTCCAGTGTGTTTAAAAAACCCAGCTCATTGAGGTGACATACTGTGATAAATGAGAGGGGAGGGGGTAGCTCTCTTTTATGGACACCCAGCCAGCCAGTTAGCTCTGAAGTCCCTCTTAGGAGCTGTTCTCTACTTGCTTTACCTGTAAAGGGTTAAAAAGTCTCCTGGCCTAGGTAAAAGGAAAGGTATGGGCACCTGATCAAAAAGCCAATGGAAAGCCTAGAACCTTTTAAAATTAGGAGGGGGGGGGGAAACGTCCCCTGTCTGTCGTTCTCCAAAGAGAGGAAACAGAGCAGAGATGCTATAGAAAGCGTAGGGCCAGGAATGAAAAATCCTCAGATCATACCTGGAAACTACTCATTTGAAACCCCAGATATGGAAGTAGATCAGGGAATGTCTAGGAAAACGTGATTAGGTTTCTCTCTTTTTTATTTCTTTATGGCTTATGCACTTCTCTGTGCTAACCCTCCTCAGGTGCTTTGTTTTGCTTGTAACCTTTAAGCTGGACTTCTTGATACTTAATCCTCGCATTTGCTCTTTTTAAATCTAGCAGTAGCCTGACTTTCCAGATGCATTTTCTTCCTATTTTGTTATAATAAAATTTACCTTGTTTAAGTACAGGATTGGATTTGTGTGTCCCTAAGAGGTTTGTGCACATGTTGTTTAATCAGCTGGTGGCAACAGCTGATTTCCTTTGTTTTCTTTCTCAGCTCTTCCCCAGAGGAGGGGGCTGAAGGGGCTTTAGGGTACCCCACAGAAAGGAATTCCCAAATGCACCTTCCTGCGTTCTCAAAGGAGTTTGCCTTTGGATGGTGTCAGCATCTACCCATCCAAGGTCAGAGAAAAGCTGTAAACTTGGGAGTTTGTACAAGCCTGGAGTGGCCAGTATTAATTGTTAGAATCCTTGCGGGCCCCCACCTTCTGCACTCGAAGTGCCAGAGCGGGGAATCAGCCTTGACTCATGCAGTACGAGATCAGAACAAGTTTTCATTGGCTGATTTATGGGGCGAGTGGGAAATTGACACCTTGCAACCACAGAAAATTAGCGACACCCAGAGTGGAATTTGCATCTCAGGCTCAGCAGCAACCACAGTTCTTACCCCCCTCAGAGCTGGCTTTTCTCTTGTGGAAAGGGTCTGTGAGGAAGAGGCCTAGGAAGGGTCAAGAGGCAAAGCCACTCACAGATTTTGATTGAAATTCACCCAGTTATCCCTGTATTGAAGCCCAATAAATTGTGTGGATGGTCCAATTTCCATGGAAAATTAACAGGACAATTTTCCAGGGAAAATAAGACAGTTTTATTTATTTTTCTCATCACAAACAAGCTTCTTTCTGAGTGGGAAATAGATCCGTGGTAAAAGCAATATTTTGTCTCTCCATTAGATAAGTGTATGGCCTCCATTAACATAGGATTTGAGCACCTGGAAGTCTTTAGCGTACGTATCCTCACAACACTCCTGTGAGGCAGGGAAGTGCTATTCCATTTTTACAGATAGACAATTGAGGCACAGAGAGGCTAAGTGACTTGGCCAAGGTCAGACAGGAAGTCTGTGGCAAAGCAGGGAACTGATCCCTGGCCTCCCAAGTCTCGAATCACAACACCGTCACTCTCCTCTGCAACTTTAATGCTGCTGATGATAATTCGAGTGGAGCATGGAAAGACATGATCGGACCTGTTACCCTGGAGACCTTAAACAGCAGTGGCGAAGGCCTTTTGCCGTTGGGTGTTTCTCACGAGCTTGTCGCTATGAACATCTGCTTTCCCAGGAAGCAAATTCACCAATTTATTTGGTCGAGTAATGACGGCCAAACAAAGAAGATGACTGATGAGATTATCATCTCCCGGTGCTGGAAATCGTCCATCAGCAACTGAGGAACTTAGCGGTTTGCCGAGCTCAGAAACACCAACCACAAATAAGTCCCTGTGATTTTCCATCGTGGACTAAAAAGCTCAGGCCAAGTGACAGCGGGGTTTCCAAAAGTCGAGTATTCTCACCTAAAAACCGATCGCTTTCAAAACTGCTGCGCAGTCTGAGATCCTGCCGGAGCATCTGGATGCTGAGTCCTCAGGGGCAGACTTCAGGTTGACGGTCATTAGGCCAGAAAACGAACAAAGAAGCCCTGGATGTCTGAGTCCCCTGGCTCGCTTGAGAGGTGGTCAGTCACGTGTCGTAAGCCAAGTGGAGCTCACAATGACACACTGACCACAAAGCCATTCACTCGGCCTGGCCGACTCCGCTTCCGGTCAGCTGATCCACACAGAAGCCAGGTGTGTGGCCCGCTGGCGTGACCATTCAGGCCAGCTGCTAACTGCAGCTCCCATTTCTTTGGACCCTGACATTAAAGGCGTTGCCCCGAGTTGACCCATTCTACACAAAATGCTCCTGTTGAATTAACTATCGACGAAAGCCACGGAGCCACAAAGACGCTTAAGGGAAATAAAACAGCCGGAATCTGTGGAATTCCCGCAGCGCTGTTAAAAAGCTCTGGTCTGGCTCTTCTCTCATGTCTGAAGACAGAGTTCAATATCTTTTGGAGGACAGTCACTCCGACTGACTGGTAGAAAGGCACGTTTTCCCTCTTGGGAAACATGAGGGCGACAAATGAGACTGCTGGGACAATTGCACCATTACTCTTCTGTCCATCTTGGGAACAATTTTGCTTCTGTCTTGTTGCCCGGAGCCGGGGATACCTTAAAGAGCAAGAGAAGACCAAACAAGCCGGCTTCCCTCCTGCCGGTACCACGGTGGAGCAATTTTTACAGTACGTCGGCATATTGAGAAGACGTGAGAATTCGAGCTCCCCGTTCGCATTCCACTGGTGGATATCCAAGCGGCCCTTGGCTCTGTGGACAGGGAATCACTCTGGCTGATTGTGAAACACACAGGCCTCCCTGACAAGGAAGGGAGAATGGTCTGTTACTTGTATGATAACTGCTCACGTCACGTTCTTGTGAATGGGAAAAGAACTGGCTTCTTCCGAGCGAGGTCAGAAGGACGTGTCACGGCCCAGAATCCTTTAGTGCCATCACAGACTCCGCGCTGGACCAGATACTCAGTAAACAATTCATGGCACATGCCTGGATGAGAAGAACGTCACTTACGTTGATGTTGTCAACAACGTAGGGCCGGCTGTTGAATCAATAAGTGAGCTAATGGCAGCGCTTAAAGCCCTAGAAAGTTCAGTGGCAAAAGTTGGCCTGAAAATGAATTGGGGTAAAAACAAAATTCTTCCAGGCAGCCACTTCGAACCCGCTGCAGCCTCTAGCATCTTAGCAGGTGACCGCCCAGTTGAGATGGTCAATGACTGCACCTCCCTCTATCTCTGCTGTAGATAACATGGGAGATAAAAGCTTCCTCAGTCACAGAGCATTTCAACAAGAACATGTGTTGCAAATCACAAATCCTTCTACATAGCGAGATAAAGCTGGGGCTATCCATTGCTTTGGCGGTCAGTATCCTGACCTACGGGACGGAAACATGGCCTCTCGCTGTCGAGATTAAACAACGTCGGACAACATCCAGACGACGTCTCTCCAAATGATCGAAAACATCAAACGACTGGAATTCAAGCTGAATGAAGAGCTCCATTTTCTAACTAAACAGGTCCCCCGCTCTAAATGGAGATGCGGGCGTGGGTTGGCTCTCGGGCTCTGACCACCCCATTCCCTAGGCGACAGAGGCTGAGTTGCAACGTCTATACTGCTATTTAGATTCCACTCTCCCAGACAGCTAGCTGGGCCCTCGTCTAACATCGCGTAATGACAGGACAGCAGAAATGGAGATCACACGGCGGTGAGACTCCAATGGGCCCCGGCTCGACCGGATAAGGGAGGTGCTCTGAGCTTTCCTGGTGTGAGAGCAGGGTCAAGCTGCAGGCTGGCTTTCTGCTTTCCTTCTTCTCCAGCGGGAGACAAACGACAGCAGATAGGAACAGACTAGGCCATTCGGATACCAGAACTCACCCACCCAAAACTCCAACTCAACCCTGTGCTTGTTTTTTAATCCCACAGATTTGAAAAGAACCTGGTTTAACTGCTGCATGGCGTTTCTGAATTTCTAACAGGCTTTCTGTAGCACCTTCCCACCACCCCCTGTGAGGCCCAGGGCGCTTGACAAATGTGAACAAACGAAGTGGCACACACACACGCACAGCCTCTGAGTTAGAGAAGGATCATTACCCATATTTTTCTGAATGGGGAAACCGAGGCACAGTACCGTCTCACACCGCCTCACTGGCAGAGCCCGTAGTAGTTCTCTGACCGCCTGAGTCCCAAACGGGTGCCAGGCCTCCAAGGCTATCCAGCCTCACATCTGCCTTTATTCTCCTCACCACCCTCGCTCTTCCAAGTTCTGCCCAGGGCCCCAAATGAAATCACTGAAATACCAGGAATGACGACGTTTCCAACCCAACCAGGAACCTTTGCAAAGCTGAGGAAAGAGCCGCAGAAGCCCAGCTAAAGCCATCTCGATAAAGGCCCTCTGAGGGCAAGCAGGTCAGGACAGCCCAAGGCTGGGCACGGGCCCCGTGGGCCCATGCGGTAATCTGCCACTGCCCATGGGCTACTGTTAGCCAGATGGATGTACATAAGCAAGAGGCACCTAGGTGAGGTGGGACCATGACTGAGAAAGGCAGCTGATTGCTGTGAGCAAAGCAGGCTGGGGGCTCCTGCACACAGCCAGCCCTGGGGATCTCTCTGGCTCCCACACAGAATGTCACCAGCCTGTGCCGCTTACTGGCCCCGAACAATCTCCCTACAGAGGGAGCTGCCGAGGGAGGGGCTGCTGCCTACACGGCAGAGGAGACATTTACAGGCAAACACTATCCACGCAGCCCCTCTGAAAAGCACCCATAGCCACAGCCAGCTAGCCCCCAGCGAGAGCAGGACGGGACATGCTGGCAACGAAGAGCAACGTGGAATCTTTCCTGTCCATGGAAAACGGGCTCCGGGGCTCCGATGGGTGCGCTTGTGTGTATGGCCATGGATTCGCTTGGTCGTTTAATGAGCTCGTTAGGCACACGTCCGCTAACGAGCAATTTATTTAGTGGCGGATAATTGAGTGGGGCTTCTTTGATCTTCGTTTTGAAAATTGATGAGCTGTTCAGCCCTGCTCGTGGCCAGGCTGGAATATTAAAGCAATGCCATCGATTTCCTATCAACGCTGAAGGGGGGCGGGGATTCCGCTCACTCCTGGGTAATCCCGGTCCAGTGCTGCTAGCTCATAGGTGCTGACTCTGTGGGTGGGCCGGGACTCACTTTCCTCGCCTCCAAAAAAGGGGGTGCTCAGCACCCAGAGGACTGGATTAATTTTGGGAGGGGGCCCCCACCCCACGGTCCACTCGCTCTCCACCCCAAGGCCCAGCCCCGCTAGGCCTCTTCCCCCGAGGCCCCGCCCCTGCTCAGCCTCTTCCCCATGAGGCTCCGCCCCGAGGCCCTGCCCATCGCTCACCTGTGGGGAGCAGGGGAGGGGAACGCTCATTGGCAAAACCACTAACTGCCCTGGCACCGGCTCCATGGGGGACCCCCAGTGAGCTGATGCCGAGACCAAGCTGTGGGCTCGGGCCATGTGTGGGCACTGAGGGGACGTGTGTCAGAGAACATGCGGGGCGGGGTGGGGCGGAGATCACAGTTGGTCGCAGATCGACCCAGAAAACCCAGAGAGCAATGGACACCTTACAGCCACCCTCAGCGTGATCTGGGGTCGCCTCACTGACGGGTTTAACCCTTACTTGGCCAAACGCAGCTCAGCCTGGCCGAAGACAGGAAGCTGGGCTGGGGCCCTTTGTAGGAGGGGAAGGGGACCATGGAGGGGGGCAGCCAGAAGTCTGGGCAGCTCGCGGGGGGCAGGTTGCTTGGCATGGGATTGGGGGAGGTTGTGGCCGCAGAGAGGGTTTAGCAGAGGTTGGAACACAGGTGCCTCCGCTTAGCACATGCATTCCCCTCTGAAAGGGGATGTGGCCAGCAGATTAATAGGGCAGAAACTGCCCGCCTCCTCCCCCACTCACCATCATGAGGCAGGGAAACAACCTGACGTGCGTGTATGCGATTGAAGTCTCAGTTACCCCATGGCATGGGCCCTGTGCCGGGGCCCAACAACCTCTGGCGAGGTCTGCCAGCCCTGCGGTCTTGATGCTCCCACCGCGGCGTCAAAGCAGGAGCAGGAGCAGGAGCAGGGGCAGCTCATTGGGCGCACGTCAGCGAGAAGGAGCATAATGAGTCTCTCGCGGCACTGGCCGGGCTGGGCCTTGCGGAGGGTTGGAAAGCAGCGTAGGAACACCAGTCGCTCACACTGGCAGCGTAGGGGGAGGGAGGAAGTCCAGGGGCAGCTGATGGACGGAACCGTGTATCTAAGACAGGCCTGTCGCCCCTGCAGTCTGGCAGTAGAAGCAGGGCCAAGCCTCGGAGCTCCTATCCAGATACAAACATCCCCGGATTTCCCAGCGGGGTTTTGGTTCAGCCCATTAGTCACAAAGGCCAGCTTGTGCCAGTTTCAGCTCTGGATTTTGAGCCTCCCGATCTCGCAAGCATCAGGCAATTTTTAGCTCCAGACAGGCTGGTTTTTATAAAGCTCTGCTCTAGTTCAAACCAGAATGAATACAGGGAAGCTCTCTGGCCTATGTGACACGGGAGGTCAGACAGACCCTTGGAAGCGCTGAATCCAAGCAGGGATCCGAAGGAGGCTCGGCTGCAGCGTTCTGGAAGTTGACAGAGAGTTTTCCGATGGTTTAATCAGCAGCATAGGAGACAGTGCAAAGATTGTTGTGGGAGAAGCAGATGATCTAGGCTGGCATCGCAGGGGAAGTAAACACGGGGATCAACCACCTGATAAGACACGGGGGTAGATATGTGACGTGGGGATAGGTGGAGAAGGGCTTTGAAAGTGAGAACGTACGTGTGTGTGTGTGCGAGGAAGAGCATGCAAGAGGGAGATGCAGTGGAGAAGGCACCAAGGGGCTGTGCAATGATATAGTGCCACGACTTGGGGAGAGATGGGTGAAATCTCAGAAGCTGGGAGAAGCATCCAAGCATATCCACATCCCTTTGGACTGCGGGGCAGCCTGGTCTCTCTGCAGAGCAGGAACTCTTGTGCTATTTCCACACCCTCATTATGACTGGGACTTTGTATTTCTGGGGCAAAATATTCCCCCTCCTTGCCCCCCAACATAACTGATTGCTCCCCTTCATAACCCAAACAGGACTGGGCCAACCTGAAGACTGTCCTGAGGGTCTGCTATGATACGTGGAATCACAGTCCTCCTTAAACAGGAGGCGTTCATCAAATCACAGCACTGTACAACCACAAAGACACTTCCACTCAGCTCATGTTCCAGCTTGGTCTCCTTCGTCTACCAGGAACTCGATATAGGACATGGAGACATCTAGTGGCTGAACTGCAGAATGCAATGAAACATACTGCAGTAGCTGCAAAATGATTCCGTTGGATATTCCCCATAGCATGTGCATGTAATGATGCCCCTGAGAAGGCTGCCTATGGGGATTATGGTTGGGGAAGGAAATCCCTTGGGCCCACCTGCTTGATCCTTGCAATTAAAAGGGACATGCTTGAACCAGCCTTTGCCAGGTCTCCATCCATACCACCGGGGAGGGGCACGGAACAAGCGAGCTGGGTTCCACACCTTGCAGGGTCCAGGCCTGTCAGTTCCCAGCCCATGTCCTGTGCGAGCCTCAGCGAGAACAAAGCAGTCCAGGGCTGGAAACGCTGCCTCATTGGCAGTGACTCTCCTTGGCTGGGGTACAGCAAGCACATGTGCTGGGGGAGGATCGGGGGATGCTTGTTTAGAGAAGCTGCAAATAATTAGGTGACATGTTTGAGTGTTTACTGCGCCGGCCAGGCCACGTGAGCAGCAGGAGCTGCCTGCCTCGCTGTTTACTCCGTTGGAGATGCCGCCGTCAGTCCCAGCACAGAGCTTTGGAGCACGGGCGCCGGATGGTTTAAAGACGTACCACCTCCCTGCGTGGCGTGCGATCGACCTCCGTGGAGGCCGGCCTCCTCAGAGCAGGTACCGAGAGGGCAGCGGCGGGACAAGCGTCCCGCACAATGCCCCGGCCTCGTGGGGAAGGGACAGCCAGGCTCCATGACGCACGGGTACTAGTAGTGACGGTGGTTGCTGAGATATGGAAGCTGCCCCGGGAAGAAGTGGACCCAGACCCACCAAAACCAGTTCACACTGGCCTCGCCACGGCTGCCCGATGGGAACGATCTTGGACTGGAGCTGAAGCAGCGACAGAGGTAAAAGGCTCCTTTCTCCCTTTGCCAGTACCCTCAAGTATCCACAATAACACCTAGCTCTTATCATCAACCCCGTTTTACAAATGGGGAAACTGAGGCACTGAGCAGCTGAGTGATTTGCCTCATGTCACACACACAGCATCCACAATGAAGCAGGGACTTGAACCCATGTCTGTTGACTCCCACGCCTTTGGCTCAGCCACTGGACCATCCTTCCTTACCAAAAAACCTCCTCTACTTCCATAGAAACTCAGCAAAACCATACCTACCACTAAACTGCTTCCCTGCCCCATACACACCGCTCCATGGCCTGTGAAACACAAGCCATCACAGCTGGGGTTCTTTCCCTTTCACGACTGTGCACCAGGATCCCCTGTGATATCAGCACTGCCCCGAGAATGGAGGATGTTAGTTAACTTGGTCACCTGTATGCTGGCTTTGCAGAACACAAAATAGTGTAGGTCCTACCTAAACAGGGGCTATTTATTTCACTATGATAGAATTGTGGGTAAAAACAAAAACATGAAATACGATTCATGCAAAAGGCAGTTCCCATCACTACCAACGTGTAACTGACCACAGGAATAACTTAGCTAGGGACATGACAGGTTCTCCATCACTTGGAGACCTTAAATCAAGACCAGATATCCTTCTAAAAGAGATCCTTCAGCTCAGAAAGATTAGATTATTGTCAGTAAACGTCGGCAAACATTGATTTCACCAAACATGCACAAGCCGAGAGGAAACGTATTTCCACTGATAATCAAAATGTGCAGCTAGGCAAAGGAAGAAAAATGACGCTTGACAACTTCCTAGCGTCCGATTTAAGGATATCGACTTTGTATATTTTGACATGTGATGCTGACAATTTGTGTTTTAACGTTTATAAAGCTTTACATTTTTATGTGACATTAAATAATTATTGTCTGACTTCCCCTTCCCTGCAATGTCTGACCCTCCCATACCTCCCCCACGACTGTGATAATGTAAAAATCCATATTTTTTAAGAGCTTCAAATGAAACATCAATTTGATCAGCCTAAATTACATCAAAACCAAACTGAATTCTGCCAAGCCTGCTCATAGGTGTTCAGAGACAGGGTGCAACATAGCGCCCTCTAGTGCGCGCTGCTGGTTGTCACCGGAAGTGGGCTGGAGAAAGGCACAGAGATAGGCAGTGTTATTAGACACTGAATCTGGTTGCGTCCATCCTGTCACTGAGGTACTTGTTAAATAAAAGCATTTCACTGAGAGCCGAGACGTCCTGCTGTTTGGTGGCCAGAGACGACTTGGAGAAAGATGGCAGGCCTCAGTTTACTACTCCACCCTCACCCTTGGGGTTTCAGCTGTACGATACCAACGTCTCTCTTCTCCTATGGGATTGCCAGGGGAGCGTAAGAAGCGTGTGAAGATGGAGCTCCATGAACAATGGACATTACTGCCCCGCGTGGGCCCCTCCTCTGAAATCATTATTAATAACCTTAATTGTATGGCACACTTGGGGGATATGCCACGTGGAGGTCTGGATAACTGGAGTGCCCCTGTTTTGGGACCTTTTACCCATGGGGTTTGTTAAATCCACCTTCAGTTTAGGCACTGGTCCTACATAAGAATGGCCATACTGGGTCAGACCAAAGGTCCATCCAGCCCAGCAGCTTGTCCACCGAGAGTGGCCAATGCCAGGTGCCCCGGAATGAGTGAACCTAACAGGTAATGATCAAGTGATCTCTCTCCTGCCATCCATCTCCACACTCTGCTCCCACTGGGGTCTTTTCACGTAGGATCTCGTTCCAGAACCAGGGCCTTAGTTTGTAAGATCTAAGGATAGATTGTTTCCTCTGTATGTTTTTACAATACATAGCACAATGGCGCCCCACAGTATGACACAGTGGCCCAGGGAACCCCTCAGAATTTAAGGCTGGGGAGAACAATTGTGGGAGTCTGCTCTGACTTTCAGCATCGTACAAGGCCAGAGATCTTCCCCTAGTTATTCCCGCACTGAGCCCTAAGCAGTTAGTTCCCCATCCCAGCCAGCTCCTGAGCTCAACACCTGGGGGTGCTACAGACAGACTCTGCTGGAGCAGAATTTAAGAGCCGAGCTTCATGCCTTCAGATTTTAGCAGGTGAGTTACAAGCGTGATGCTCTCAGCGCAGCCCTAGGACTCAAAGGGTTAACTCGGGCATTTGGAAACCCAGGAACTTCTCTATGTGGGAAAGATTATGGAAAAGTCAAATATTGGTTAAGTATTTGCTTTTTAAGAGATCCCACCACTGGTCAGGTTTCACCACTAAGCGTATCCAGGGCCAGGCCCCTTTGAAATGACACTCTCAGGCACACCTGTGCCTTGTGATTTAGGGGAACATCAAGACCAAAACAGGAATTACAGCTGCCCCAACTCAACAGAACCTCCAGGGTCTGGCTTCTTTCTAATTTCCATGCTCGTTCTCCGCAGGACACAGGCTGATGTTATTTTAATCATGGACATTTTAATACCCCTTCAGGCTTTAAAAATAAAATAAAAGATTCCAAGGGATTTGATTCCAAAACTTTGCACATTAGAAGAAATGCATCCAGAAAATTAAAGGAAAACGAGCGAGCGCGAGAGACTTATCAATTCAATCCAATCCTAGCCGGTCTGTAAGGCATGCAGTAGGAGAAAGAAGCAGTGCGTGGGCAGATCTAACATAATATCACTTCTCCCCACGCTGCTATTCCCGCTGGCTGAGGCTGGGCAGTCGTAGCAGTGGTTTCCCTGTAAATATTTTGGTCAGGCTTGCTTTTCCGTTTTCCTGCCACCAAACTGCATTTCCAAACGCACCCAAAGGAGAGATCTCTAGGGAATCTTTCATCCAGTCACGTTACAAATGTTAATTAAGCCTCACCTCCCACTTGGGAGGTGAGGTCAGGTCAGGGTTAATATTCCTATTATGCTGGTAGGGAAACTGAGGCATGGATTATTTAAAAAGGAACTCCAAGAGGTGTTGTCACTGGTAGAAGCAGGAGTCTTGACTTGTGACCCAGTGCTCAGGGTAAACGCCGGACTGCACAGTGGGACAGAGGAGACATGCCGGTGCAAGTAGGGCGGTATGGTACGTACGCCGTACCAGCAAGATACTTAAACCCAGTCCGCCATACCAGAGAGACAGGTGGAGCGCAACGTGGGGAGGGCTGGGGTGCATTGGGAGAGCTGGCACGGCACATCCCCAAGCCACCGCTTTGCTTGGCAATCACCATCCACCCCCGGCCCCCATTCACACACACACGTCCCGCACCGAACGCTGCTAAGGCAGAATCCACAGCAGCCGCGTTGCACAGCACCGCCTGCAAGCTCCATTCCAGGCCGCTTCACGCCAGGCCCTACCAGGCCCTCTCTGCATCCTCATATCAAATCCGCTTCCCAGGGTCGGCTCACACAGGCTGCTGTGTTTGTAGGGAGTTCAGAACACAGCCCCTTCCCAGAGCGTCAAACCCGGCTCTCTCCGAGGGAAGAGTTGGCAGGAGAAGGGACACCCCGGCAGACCCAATCGGACTCCACACGCAGCTATTGCTGTGTGTGTGTGATGTCATCAATGGCACAATCCGCTCCCGGGTGTGCGAGCACCCAACAGAGCTGAGACTGGGTCTGGGTTCACCCCTGTGTCGCTGCTGCGTTGGCCTTTGACTGATCCCTGAGGTCCTCTAGACAGGAGATCGGCACCCAGAGGCACCCGCCGCTCCGCCGCGTACAGCAATGACCAGAGCCAGTTTGCAGGCAGTCAGCAGGACTCATCCCCACAAGGATTGGCTGCAGAAAGAAGCTCCTTTCTTCCTGGGCGTGGTGAGGCAGGGATGAGGAGGGTGTGCAAAGAGTTAACACAAGCCCTGAGTGGCACCTGGGTTTTGATTTCTCCATGTAGAGCTCAAAGTGAGGCAGGATTTCAGTGGGCCCTAAATTGTAATTTTCCCCCTCATGGCTGCTGCCACCTTCCCACCTCTGCCTGCTCCAGTCCATCGCAAACACAGCTGGGCCAATCCCCTCCTGCCGCCATCACCGTCTCTATACTGACTTCCCTTTGCTGTCTGTGTTATGCCGAGCCTACACCTCCTTCTCTACACCCAGCCCTTTCCACTCCCTGCTCCCTTCTGTCCCCAGGGCCCCACCTAAGATGTTCTGGTCCCTCACCCTCTTCCCATGTGGCTGGAACACCCTGCCACGCTCAGCAACAAAGAACAACTCAGGCTGAGTGGAATGTAGATCGCAGAGAAACAACAAGAAAGAGGCAGAGAGGTAGCCGTGTTAGTCTGAGTACCGATGAAGTGGGTATTAGCCCACAAAAGCTTATGCTTCAATACTTTTGTTGGTCTTTAAGGTGCCACAGGACTCTTCGTCACTTCAACAAGAAAGAACAGAAGTCAAGTCTCCAGGAGAGAGCGCAGTGTGTGTGTGTGAGAGAGAGAGAGAGAGAGAGAGTCTGCAGGGGCTCAGAGAATAAGAAAGTTAGTCGCACGCCTTCTGCACACAGGCAGAGGGCTTAGAAATGTAAAGGTGTTGTGTGCAGAAAACAAAAGGCATCATAGTCCCAAAGGGACAAGCACCCCAGATATTTATCAGATTCATTCATATTTGGCTTTCCTCTCTGCCGGACGGTATAAAGAGACCCATTGCACTTTCTGGCTCACCTGCTCCTAGCACACAGCTGCTCTGCTCAGGTGCAGAGGAGATTTAGGCTGAGATTCCCAGGGGAACCTGCTGGTTGAAAGGCAACAGGAGTGAAAATGCCAGCGCAGGGTGTAGGTTACATACCAGCTGCATGGCTTGCCGCCCGCCTCCTGAGATGCCCTGGGACACGCGGCTGCTGGCCGTGATCCCAGCGGGAACGAAACACTCGCTGCGTCAGGAACGAAACGGGAACTTGTGAGCTACCCGCGCGAGCAGGGACTCGGGGGGATTGCAGCTGCTGCCCCTGTGGGGAGAGCGTTTCTCACCCCCACGAGCTGTGAATTGCATGCGAAGATAACAGTGTAATTAAAGAGGTTCTGTCAGCTGGCAGCTCAGAGCCCCAGCGGAAAGGAAAGCAGCTTGAGCAGACGGGTTCTCCATGTGTGGCCAGGCGAGTCGCACTTCTGCTAAGACACAGCCCCACCCGGGGGAGGCATTTCCAGGGCCCCCTCACCGAATGTGTTTTTCTTCACAGCCCCTTGGGAGGCAGGGCTGTGTCCCCACCCCCGTTGCCCAGGTTGCACAGGCAGCTTAACAAAGAGAGCCAGGTGCCTGCAAAGAGGCTCGTGGGGGGATTTTCACACAGAGATCAGCCCCACTGGCCACCTGGCCCTCAGATGCTTGCCCAGGGCCATGCGGGGAGTGTGTGGCAGAGGTAGGAACTGAACTGGGGTCTCCCAAGTCCCAGGCTGGCCCCCTACCTGGGCTGCCCTTCCACGCGGTGGGCAGCAGGGAAACCAGGGCTCTGGCTGTCTTGGGTGTCAGTTGCCAGGGCAGCATCAGCCCTCACGTGCCCAGGTACGGAGCCCCCCCACTGCACTGGCATGCTGGGTACAACGTCCCCCACCCCGTGACACACTGGGTACAGAGTCACCCTACCACCCACACACTAGGTACAACGGAACCCACACACACACTGGGTACAGCCTCACATACACACACACTAACATACACAGGTATGGAGTCCCCAACCCCCGCTGCACTGGCACACTGGGTACAACACCCTCCCGCGCACACATACTCAGTACAACGCAACCCCACACACACACTAGGTACAGCGCCACACACACACACTGACATGCACCAGGTACAGAGTCCTCCCTCCCCCGTTGCATTGGCACACTGGGTACAATGCAACCCCCCCCGCCCACTGACACACTGGGTACAACGCAACCACCCATGAATCCACCCACACACTGGGTACAACGCAAGTTTGCAACTACCTCCCCCCA
>ML677344.1:2576302-2663773 GCA_007922305.1 Dermatemys mawii | reverse complement strand
GGGTATAACGGAAGTTCGCAACCCCACCCCAACACTCACACACACTGGGTGCAGCGCCACACACACACACACACACACAGGGTACAGCACCGCCCCCACCTCACACACTGGATACATTGCTGCCTTTCCCCCGCACACTGATGTGCACCAGGTACAGAAACACCCCCACACACCCCTGCTGCACTGACACACTGGGTATGGCGCCTCCCCCGCACACGCACACTGGGTATGGCTACTCCTCCCACACACACATACACACTGGCGTTTGGGGTAGCCCTCACTCACGAACACCTCTCCCCAGAGTAATTCAGCGTATCTGGGAATGAATCAGCCCCTGGGTCTCTGCCTCGGGGAAACTGAGCCCCACTAACGCAGCCTTCCTGGGCTCCGGCTCCAGCAGCAACCAGCTCTGTGTCCCTTGACCGGAGAAGTTCCCCCCAGTTTCCCAATGGGCAACCCTGCACTGATAGGATCCAATCAGGGCCCAGCGGCTGGCCGTGTCATCCTGCTGCCCCCCACTGGATGGAATCAGAACGGCTCAAGTGCGTGTCATTCTCCCAATACTGCAAATAGCCACTGGAGAGTCTCCTTTAGCTTAAGCAGTAAGGGAAAAGAAGACCCGAGTTCTAGTCCTGTTGCCCCGTGGAGGTCAGAATGCCCATGATGCTGATCTGCGACTTCACAGCTGGATTTGTTAATAGCTGTGCTCCTGAGGCGTTTGGACCCTAACACCACCCCCCTTGTGTGTGGTCGTGGAAGGGACTACAGGAAACTTCCCAGCCTGGCTGGCCCTGCACAGACACAAATCAGCTATATCAGGGCAGAGGAAGCCCAGCTGCATAGGTGGGATGGAAGGGGAGTGAGACGGCCCCTGTGACGGAGTGGGAATGCTCTTAATGTTTCCTCTGGATAGTGTGTGGGTGCCTCAGTTTCCCCTATGCATTTCTTGAGTGTCTATGTGGAGGGATAAGGGTGTGTTGTTGGTGCAAAACAGAGAGACAGTGTAAGTAAGTAGCCGACACCCTGTCTTGGGCCTGGCCCTTCCCCCTCTCTGCAAGGTGTTAGGTAAGGCTGAGAACAAAGAGGTCAGGTGACCACCTGGCCCGGGGAAAGAGACAAAGGAAAGCAGAAGAGGGGCTAGAAGGGGAGTTTCAGTCTGAAGCTGGCTGGAGTCAGGCAGGGAAGGGCAGAGGGGCTGTCTGGCTCTCTGCCCCCGAAAATGGATCCAGCTGAGGGGTCGCATTCGCTGTACGGTCTGTGTTAGACCATGTACCTGACATCTAATAAACCTGTTTTACTGGCTGGCTGAGAGTCACGTCTGACTGTGGGGCTAGGGTGTCGGACCCGCGGGCTTACTGGGGGAAGCACACGGAGGGGCAGAAGGTGCTGAATGCTCCAAGGTCAGACCCAGGAAGGTGGAAGCTGTAACCTGTGAAGCTCCTAGCCCTGGAGACAGGCTGTTCACAGAGAGGAAACTTCCCCCAGAGTCCTGACTGGCTTTGTAGGGAGCAGTTCCAGACCATCGCCCTGGGGACTCCGTGACAGTTCCTTCAATACCTTGGGCATTATTCAGCCCACAGCACAGTGCCGCAGGGAGAGAGGCAGGGTACAGCAGGCCTACAGGCAGCAGAGTTTGGTTCTTCTCAGCACAATAACCTCAGTGACTCGGTTTCCCCACGTGCAATGGCACTTTCCTCATGGGGGAGGGGATGGCTGGGCAGCTGGACTTGTCCCAGCTTGATCTCCAGTGGAGAACAGAGAGAAGTCAGCTGAGCT
Organism: Dermatemys mawii; assembly: GCA_007922305.1. Classification (NCBI taxonomy): domain Eukaryota; kingdom Metazoa; phylum Chordata; order Testudines; family Dermatemydidae; genus Dermatemys; species Dermatemys mawii. The sequence continues at coordinate 2,661,997 of ML677344.1, read as the reverse complement.
CAGTTGCCTTGGAGGAACATATGGGAACAGACAGTCCCTTAAGTACCCGGAGCCTGGTGAAAGGGAAACCCCTCAGGAGAGGAATCTTGCTCAGTGACTACAAAGCATCAGGCTGGACAGCCTTAACCCTTTCCCTCCCATGGTTGGAAGGGCGGGAGGTGTTTGTGTACATATGCACCCAGGCAGCCTAACGTGAGAGGAAGGAGCGCCGCAGGACCAGCCCTGTGCTATCAAAGGTTTTAGGAGCAACACGACCATCTGATGTCACCCAAGGCTCTTGACTCACGGGAAACGGAAAGAGTTTTTCAGAGCTTGCGTACTTCTCATTGCTGACTAGTTCTTCCAGTTCATGGAAACAGATACTGCTATCCATAGTGTGTGTGTGTCCATGCATCCAGGCATGTACCAATGCCCTCTGCTGGATGGACTCACAACTGCTCCAGTGTGTGTCGTAGGTCCTATACTGCTAACAGCGAAAGGAGAGTCTCCAGTCTGCCCCTTTTTATTTCAAACACAAAGAGAGGAACTTTCAAAGGCACTTCCATTTGTGCCTTGGAAATTTCCCTCAGGCTGAACCTTGGGATTCAGTCTGACAGTTTCTCGGTTGCATCAACTAACATCTCCATCAAGTCAGCAGAGTCACGCCAGCAGAACGGCTCTCAGGACCTGGCACGAGGCCTTCTCGTGTTTAGAAAAGTACCCAGCACAATGGAGCTCCCATCTCCTATGTGCTGCTGCAGTACAAATAAACAATAGTGCAATGCGTGGGACTTTGTAGCAAGGAAATGCTGTTGGACTGCACTCCCCAGACGGGCAGATCTAGGGTTAGAAATTAGGGAATGAAATATGAAAGAGTGAGCAGCAAAATCCAGACAATAACTACATTAAAAACCCCAACAACATGTTTATGCAACATGCCATAAAGGGAATCCAGTTCGTTTAGCTAATGACGGTAGCAAGGCCAGATTTTTAAAGGTATTCAAGCACTCAGAGACCTTTCAAATTCCAGCATTTGGTCCCTTCTCCTGTCTTTGGGCCAGTTGCTAGAGGAGAGAATCATTCGTGTATTACAGTTCACTCCTGTATTAACAGGGTACAGTTGTGTTCCTCTCTGCCTCCTGAGTCTGTACTGACCCAATGCTCCCACCTGGCTTTAGAAGGTACCATGCTGCACGAAGTGCCCTCTTTCACAAGATTCAGCTGCATAGTTGCCTTCTTTTCCCACACAGTTGTGTAATGTTGCTGTGAGCTGTTAACCAGCTGCCACAATCTCACCCCAGAAGTGGCTGCATTCCAGTTATGAGTAAAACAAGCAGCGCATTTTAGTTATGGGTGAATCCATTTTTATGTATATAGAATAATCCACTGAGGGAAAGGGGCTCGGAACCGTAACCTGGACCTAATTTTTGTGGCTGGCCCAACTCCTAAAACCTATGCACTCTGAGATGAGGACCCCATTGTACACATAGAAAGAAAGAGATAATCCCTATTCTAGAGCTTACAAAGGGTGGGTGGGGGAAAAGGAGGATTCTCATCTGCATTTTGCAGATGGGGAAACTGAGGCACAGTGTCCAAGTTCATATAGGGAGTCTATGATGATGCCACAAATTGAACTAACAGCTTCTAAGTCCTAGACCAGTGTCTTAGCCACTAGACCACTCTATCTTGAGGAGGAGGAGGAGGGGCAGCTCTGGGAGGGGATTTTGTAACATGCACCCAAATCCAAACCTAGGAGCACCGGGTATGGAGTGGGAAGCAGCAGCGCAGTTCAAGTTGCCCAGGGCTGATAGCTGTCCCTGGGAGACTCTCCCCAGCACCGAATCCACACACCTACTACAAGCTCAAAGGCTCACACCCCTCCCCCACCATTTCCTCAGTCTCCATATTAGGAACCTCCCCTATTTCCCACCCACACCCTCAAATTCAAGCTGCCTGTCGGAACCCAGGGCTGGAGGAGGCCTAAGCTCCCACTCGGATAGCAGGGTGTGGCCAGCCAAGTCCCCAGCCCAGAACTGAGAGCCAGGCCTACTGAGCATTAACCAAAGCTCTGACTTGCTGGGCGGCAAGTTGCAGCTCTGCTATGCCTCAGTTTCCCCAGTTGTGAAGGACTAGTGCTTGCCTCATGGGGGGTGGGGCAGGATGGAGGTTGTCAGACTACAGAGGAACAGCTGGACTGGGTCAGACCAAAGGTCCACTTAGCCCAGTATCCCGTCTGCCCACAGTGGCCAATGCCAGGTGCCCCGGAGGGAATGAACAGAACCGGTCACTGTCCGGTGATCCATCCCCTGTCACCCCTTCCCAGGTTCTGGCAAAACTACCTAGGCAATGCTGCCCCTGCTACTGAATGAGAGCCATGGCTCACCCCCACATGGGGCCATGGCTCACCCTAACATTGCCCAGCGGGCCAGCTGCACCTCACATGAACGGGGCGGGAGGGTGACCATTAGCCCCCCTCCCCAAGGGATCCCGCCCCAGTGCAGCCAGAGGCGACCGCAAACCCCCAAATCATGCCAGACAAGGGCAGGGCCAGTGTCGTGTTCATCTGCTCTCAGCGCCCGGGCCATGAATCTAACCGTGGCCTGGAAGGGGGGGGCACGGAACCGGCCTCCGGAGACCCCCACCAGCAGCTGGGCGATCTCCGCCCCTACCCCCAGGCTCGGCTCCGAAAGGAAATCAACCCGCCCAAGGATTCCTCGCAGCCCACAGCGCCCTGGACCGGCTCCAGGCACAGCCGGAGCTGGGAGGGGAAAATACCTCCAGCTGGGAAACGCAGCCCCCCCCCCGCAAAAAAAAACCGTGACCCCGCCTGTCAACAACCCCAGCAACCCGCCCGGGAGAGGGAGCTGCGCGTTGCAAACCCGCCGCCTGTCTGTGCCCCCCCGGGGAATCGGGCCAGGGAGAAAACCCCCCAAACCCCCCTTTTGCAAAGTCCGGTCTTCCAAACGTCCCCGGGGCTGGCGCGGCAGCGCCCCGGCCGGCCAACGCGACGGACGCCGGGCACCCTGCGAGAGCGCGCGGGCTCATGCGAGATTCATGGGGCTATTAACGTGCCTTAGGCGGAGACAGCTGCCTGCTCGGAGTCTGCAATCTCTCTCCCGGGCCATTAAACCCCACACCCAGCCCTGCTGCTCGGCACACAAGGCAAATGCCTAGATCCCCCCCCCCCCCCCCCAAAAAATCCCAGGGGGTAGAAACGCGCCGGGATTAGCAGCCTGACGACAGCTCCTTCGCCAGCAAACAGCCAAACAACGCCAGAGCCAGAATCGCCATCTGCAGCCGGATACCCACCCCCCAGTGCAAGAAAACGAGATCTTAGCCCACCTGGTTCCTTTGTCGCCCATGGCCCAGGCCAACCTTCCAGCCACTCGGCAGGGACGGAGCAAAGAAGGGTGGAAAATTACTAGCCGTGAATCCGGAGCCGAGGACGCGGGCTCCCGGGCAGGGGCTGCCGCTCGCCTCCTCGCCCGCGCAAACACACAGCCCCCGGCTGCAGACCGCTCCGCGGGGCTGTGTCGCCTTCCTCCGGGTCTAAACGCAGCCAGGCGACGGGGCGGGGGTCCGCCCGGCTCCGAAGTGCCTTTGTGTCTGGAGATCAGAGGCTGGAACCACCCCCGCTGCTGTGCGCGGCTGGAAAAGCAGCCATGGGAGTCCGGGCACGGGCGGAAATCCACGGCGCAGGGACACACGCGCACGGAGGATCCCTTAGAGCGGGGTTGCTCCCGCACACGGCTGCTCCATCTCTCCCGCTGACAGCCTCCCCTCTCGCTTCTCCGGAGAGATCCACCCTCGCTGGGCGCTGAGCAACACGGCCGCCCCCTCCCGGACCGAGCCGGGCACAACTGCTGCAGCTAGTGTAGTAATGGGCTGGAGCAATAATCCTCCGGCTGCGCAGGGCTGGGGGCGAGCAGGAGCTGGTTTGGGGGCACCAGACAGCAAATGTGAGAAATCGGGAGGGGGGTGGGGGGTTAAGAGGAGCCTATATAAGAAAAAGGGCAGAAACCAGCCCACTCTGGCCCCTTGGCTTTGCAGGACATTGCACCACGGGTCTCACCCCGTCAGCCTCTTGTTAACAATCACCGTCGCCTGGGCACGTTGCATCTGGAGGGCTTTACTGACAAGAGAAATCGGAATTGCTCTCCCCCTCCCGCCTCCGAAATGCAGCCACCTCTGGCGTGGAACAGGGCTGCTGCAGAACACGACCTCCCAGCATTCAGCAAAGTTTGGTGCCTGGGGGAAGTCGGTGCCTTTTAACCAGCACTGGCTTCTAGTTTGGGGGCAGGTCAGAGCTCCCCTCATGCTTGGGGTGCACATCCCAGGGTCAGTCACGCCGCAGTGGAATAAACACGAACACAGAGCGTCACACCCCACTCTAGCGAGAACAACCTACCACTGCTGCCGGCGGATGGAATTACTCCCTGAACACAAGCAGCAGATGTCAGCAGTGTGGTGTTTAAGGGTCTGGGTTTAAACCCTCCTGCTGACCCCTGGCGTTTGCACAGCTGAGCAGAGGCTACACCTGCTGCCCCTCAGGCCCCCTGCTGGCCTGACACAGCCGGTTTATTCACGTGCTAGGCACGGGCTGGGGAGGGGGAAGCACTGGTGGGTCTGGATGCAGGCACATGAGTCCAGTTAGATCAGCTTTGAACAGTACAGTGACCCGTGATGGACCACATCTGAACAGAACCTGCTCAGTGCCCCTTTAGGAGACAATGAGAAAGAGGAGGGACCAGTCATCCAGTCTGGCCTCCTATATATAAACCCAGCAGCCCACAGGAGACTGGACTATGCCACAGGCAGAGAACAGGAGGCTCCAAGGTGCGCCGATGCCCTAGGCCCGTGCCATGTGGGGAACTGATTAAACGAGACATACCAGGAGGACAGCGAGTGACCCGCGCCCACGTGCTGCAGAAGAAGGAGAAATAAACACCCCGAAAATTCAGTGCCCAGGTGACCTGGGGAAAAATTCCTTCCTGACCCCACACAGGGCAATCAATGAGACCCTGAGCATCTCAGCAAGAACCAGCCAGGCAGGCCCCAGAGAGAGAGAACGCTTGGTGATCCCACTCACCCCAGCTGGATCTTCTTCAAACCCCTCGGCTGTCTCAAGAGATGCAAAAAGAAGCTTTGTGCGCATGGAAGAGCTCCCCAAATCCAGCGCCTTGTATTACAGGAACACCTAGACCCCCCCCAGCTGAGATCAGAGTGCCGCTGGCTAGACGGTCCCTTCCACAGAGAACTTACACCCCAAATGGACAGAAGGCAGAAGAAAGGAAAAAGAAATACCCCTATTGTGCAGCTGGCGATCCCAGGGACAGAGACGCAAGGAGTTTTCCAAGGTCACACAGCGAGTTGGTGCCAGCGGTGGGGATTGGGACCCAGAACTCCTGGGTGGTGCTCTGATGTGCAGAGTTAAAGGACTGGGGATCTGAGGAGGAGGAAGATGGGAGGAAACAGACAAGCATTTGTTTCAGGACATGAGCCTCACACAAGCTTCTCCAGGGTATAGGGAGCAGGGGACGTCGCCATAGCGAGTTACTCTGTTATGTAATTCTGTTTGTTTGCAAAGCTCATTGCTGTTGCGATTTGTCCCCTTCATTCTCTCCCATGAGGCCACCGACATTCTAGGTTTTGCTTTAATTCTTGAAAAAGACAGCAGTGGTCTCTTCCACTAGCCCTGCGTGAAGTGAATAAAAGGCTATTTGTGTAGCTGAGAGGTTAGCTAGAATCAGAGGATTCAGGGACAGGGCCACTTCCCACAGTCAGGAGACAATAAGAGGCAATCTCCATTTCTGAGGCAGATGCAGAAGCTTTTCAAATATCCCAAGCTTGACTCTCCTCAGTTTCCTGGGGTTCTCTTCCCCCAGACAATGTTTATTTTCTGCACGAATGTGAGGACCAAAACATTTTAGGCTGAAACCTCCAAATATTTCCATTTTCCAGGTTCAGTCTACATCACCCATGATGCACCTCAGTCCCCCTTCCTGCGAGGGGAAGCATTGCATCATGGGAGTCCCTGGCTCTGAGGCATGATGAGAGACATAGCCCTGCTGACAGAAGAACCACAGCTCCCATGAAAGACAATTTTCAGCCAGGCCTAGTTACAATGATACAAACCTTGGGGACAGGCTCTGTCATTTACTATGGGTTTGAGCAGGGCCTAGCACACAATGGGGCCCTGGACCTGGCTGAAGCCCACAAGAGGCCTCAGCAGAGGTACGCTGCTGTTAATCAGGTGTGAGTGGAGAACCAGCCCTCGCCCAGCTGTGTGTGTCAGAGGGAAATATCAGTAACCTTTAAATAATCTCTTTCCACTGCCGTCATCTGTTTCCTTTATTTCCATTTCAGTCTCTTCGACTGGTGAAGCCAGACTGGTCAATTTCACTTCCTGGTTCTCATGCACTAATCCTAAGGACATATGGTTGAATTCTACTCTCAGGGGTGGAGCTCTGACTCTGTGTGTAAGAGAGAAGAATTTGGGCCGTTGTGCTTAGACCCGGAGACCCTCAACAACAAACCCCCCTTGACTTGACACCTGCAGTGCGCTGAGCTAGTCTATGCAGCCCTGTGTTCCCATCACCCTCTCCCCTGGGATCGCTTGGTACATCCACGTGTCAAGTCTTGTCTTAAATTAGATTTAGTGCAGGGACCATCTCTTCCTATGCGCGTGCATAGGCCACTACTGTAGTGCCCAGAATAGCACTTGTCAGCCCTGCATCTCAAAAGCTCTCCGCCCGAGTGACCGGCCCGAAGTCCCTTGCAGGCCACGGAATGGAATCAGGGTCTCAGCTTCCCGTCCAGTCTCTCTCCCCCGATCACCAGTGCCGGGTTCACAATGCAGCCAATGAACAGCTCCTTTAAACCCATCCCGAAGGCCTGTGTGTTCATATACAACCTGGAAGCCAGCTCACTTCAGACAAGAGTAGAGCAGGGTTCACTAAGGGGCCGGCTGGCCATGGCTCATCCGTCCCGAAATCCTGAGGTAGCCTTATCGGGCGGTCAAGTTACAGTCTGTCCCTCTTCAGGTTCCCCTGGTCGGACAAGGGGCAAGGGAACAGTTGGGGGACCCGGGCCCTCGCTCTCCAATAGGTCCTAGCCCAGGGCCCGAGGGGGAAGAGGTGAGGAGGGTCTCAGCTGATACCACAGACCAGCCTCCCCACAGCCACTTCCTACCTCCTCTGTTCTCTCCTCAGTTTGGGGCAGGGTCACAGCCCGGCTGAGGATTGCTCAAGCAGTCTCAATGATTCCGACAGTCGGGGCTTCCCCAGCCCTTGTCCCAGCGTGCAGTGATGTCCCTTTGTGGGGAAGAATGGAAGGTGGAAAGGGGTCAGACCCCTGGGCGCCTGGTCGGGCTGTACCCACAGCCCAGGCCCTGCTGTGGATTCCTCTGTCCCAGAAGCTACAGATCCCAGCTATCCCAGAGCCAGGGGCTTCATACAGCCTAGGGTTGGAATTCCCATCCTGTCTTTTTAGAGGGTCTTCGCTTCTTACAAAACCCAAAACCCAGACATTTCCTCCCTTCATTAGAAGGCTGCAGAAAAAAGGAAACGTATCTTCCTCAAATAGCCAGCAGTCCTCACCCCACAGATGTCTGCCGTCCTTGTCACAGCAGCGCCAGCTGCTCTCGGCGTGAAAACCCAGCCTGAGAAACAGAAGCGTCCCGTGACGAGGCAGCAAATTGTCACTTCAAGCACCAGCTCCCTCCTGATGTGGAGTCAAGTCATCAGACCTGGGGCTAAGTCCCAAGCTCGTTCATCCCGCCAACGTCACAGCAGAGCTCATTGCTGTGGAGAGCACGCACTGCTAAAAACGAGGAGCTGTTCAGTTTCCCGGGCCACTGTCCTTGGGGCTTGCAGGTTTTTACAGGAGTTTTTGGCCAGTGAAAGATTACCTGCCCCAGTCTCTCCCCCAGTGGAATCCACTGCTTAGGGTGACCAGATGTCTCAGTTTTATAGGGACGGTTCCAATTTTTGGGTCTTTTTCTTATCTAGGCTCCTATTACCCCCCACTTCCTGTCTCAATTTTTCACATTTGCTGTCTGGTCACCCTACCACTGCTTTCACCTGGTAGGGCTGCATTTTATTAATGATCTTGACAAGGGGATGAGTCATAAACTGACAGAATTAAGGCACGAGCAAAAGCTAAGTGAAGTCCATGGCCAGGCTCCATTTTACTTCTAAAGTTTGGGATCAAACCCTTATTTAGGTGACTCAACACCGGAGAAGACTGAAGAACTTCAGAAGGACCTAACCAAGCTCGGTGAATGAGCAACATCATGGCAAGTGAAATCTAACGTTAGCAAATGCAAAGCAATGCACAGGGCAGGGAATAAGGTCAATTAACCGCTCAGGGAAAGTGGCCTGCAAATCGTCATCGACATTTCAGTGAAAATCTCTCTCCTCATCGTACAGCTGCAGGCAACAAAGCAAACGCAGCATTAAGACATGTAAGAAATTGGGGGATGGGGGGATGCTGAAAAAGTTCTATCGAGCAATTTGGAACAGAAGGTTACGCTGAGCAGGGCACTTGGAAAAGGTGCAATGGAGATCCAGTCCTGCAGTGGCGGAGGCTGCTGCTGCAACAGGCTTTTCCATCGCTAAATCTAAATGATTAGAGTCCCAGCGAAGGGACAACAGCACCATTCCAAGAAGGGCCACGGCATTGGACTAGACTGGCCTTTTGGTGTTCCCAAAATGTCCTGTGCCCGTAGACTGGGGTGGGCGGTGCTATAATAAAGTTGGCTGAGATCGTGACTAAGTCACAAATGCCTGTTTATTTGCGGGAACCAAACCGGCTGCGAGCCAGGCAAAGGGGAATACAAGAGAAAGGAGTCCCGGTGCATCGCTCAGCCAGCTTCCGCTGCTGGACAGTATGATATTGTACGGGTGGGCGTGTCTGAGCACGGCTGCCTTCGGCAGTCTGGAATCACTCGCCACCGGTCCTTGGTGTTATACTGCGGACAGAGATCCTGCTCTAGCTCACGGAGCAGGGCCCGATGCTTGTGGAGCTGGAGGAGCCATGCTGGGGGGATGTGATACAGCCACGTTCCAAGATGCCTACAGCTGGGATACAATAGTGTGTCTCTCTCATCTGCCCCTGGGTGACTGCAGATGTCAGACTCGCTGACTTGGCCAATCCAGACAGTGTCATGGGATGCTGAGGCCGTGTGAGCCAGGGCTCTGAAGTGAGGATCAGGAGACCTGGGTTCTAGTCTCATCTCAGCCCCCGACCAGCTGTGTGACCTCAGTCCCCTGCCCCATATCCATTTCCCAACTCACCCTGGAAGCATTTTGTCTATTACCTCTCACTAGGTGTCTATGCAACTGCCAGCACACCAGGGCCCTGATCTCAGTGGGGACAGCAGTAAAAGAGCAGTGACTTATCCGAGTTCACAGCCAGCCCACAGCATCAGGGAACATCACTGTGCAGAAGAAAAGGAAGCCTCCTTTTTAAAGAGAAACCATTTTCAGCTTCTCTGCTCGGCTGTTTCCTCACTAACGAGCTGTCCTGCCTGCTCCCGTTATCTCTTCGCCCGGCACATCCGGAGCATCCTGTTCTGAAGGAAGAGTTCCTGACAGGGTGACTTCTTAACCCTGCTCTTTGCAAGGTCATTTTCGGTGCCGCCCTACGACGCTTCTGTTCTCCGTCGTGTTTAAAGAGCCCAGCGTTGGAGCTACAGCATGAGACGTAACGGCAGCCCAGTGAGGGAGTAAATTGTCCCCGTGAAGGGCCGGAATCAGGGAGAGGCATTTGCCTTAACCACACACTGGAGAATTAGCTCAGTTTCTTTTCCTTCCAGCCAGAGCAGGTAAAATGCTGGAGTCTAAATTTGGGAAGACTCAGGGCTGCATTTCTGGAGTGACAAGGAGAGGCGGTGCGTTCTAAGAGGTGAATCAGATGCCTTGCAAGGAGGACTGCTGGGTCGCATTTCCCAGAGTAGCCACCTACGGGCTGCGGGAGCTCCCACTGCTCACTCCGCCGACCCTCACCGAGCCTCAGTTCATTCGTCCTGCAGCGAACTGGTGCGTCTGTGTGTTGGCGGGTCCACGTGGTGCCCTCTGATTGGTGGAAGCAGATCGGTTTAACGGAGTGCCACAGGCCCCAGAGTTGGCCCGGGTCGCCCAGAGAGTCTGTGACAGAGTCAGGAATTAAACCATCTCTCCTGGGTCCCAGCCCAGTGCACAATCCCCTTTGAGTCACGTTGCAAACACACTATGACACTCTGGGGTGCGTTTCAGGGGTTCTGCTAATAGGTTTCCTGTCTTCACTGAATGTGCTGGGCTTGAGGCCCTTTGCTTCCCCAGCCTGCCCCAGCTATATAGTACCAGGCCCTTAAAACATTTGCAGAGACGCTGCCGGACAGCCCGAGCATGGTTATCCTCCATTGACCCCTCGCCAAGGAGTGCTGGTGAGAAATGAACCCAGCGTCCCTCCCCAAAAGACACAGGCTGATAAACGATGTCTTGGAACAGCTCCCTTTGGGGTGTTATGAATTCCCTTCCTAGTTATTAGATGATCCCCATTTTTAAAGCTTCCAGCTAAGATTCGTAGGGGACCTTGGCCAACTCAAGGGGCTGGAGGTGGCTGCAGAGCTTTTCACCTACAAACCAGACATTCAAATCCTGCCCCGGGGTACTGGCTGGAAGCAATTAATGTCTGATGGGTTTTGGTGGTTCTCAGTCCACATCACAGCAACCACCATTCTCTTTCCTCTCATCCACAGCAGCTGCTACTCATGTCTGTGAGAGGCAGACAAAGTGGAATCTGGTCTTTGCATAGGAACTCTTACTTGTTGAGTACCTAATTGTCATAATGAACCACATTCAGTGGGAAACATTCTCCTTTTAGGATCATTGCTTGTCCCACCCTTTATTTCTCTTCCTTTCTCTGCTCCTCTCCCTTTTCCCTGTCTTTGTATCTCTCTAGGTCTTCCTTCTCAATTTGCTTCCCTGCAGCAACTCCTGTCACTTTCCCCATGACAGTCTGTATCCTTATGTTCACCACTTTAACAAAACTATGATAAATGTTGTACAACGTAGGCCTTTCGAGGGATCATTTGAAAACCCATAATTTGCTGATCATTATTGTCCTGGTAACAAATGTGTGGCAAAATTGTATGCAAAGTTATAAGATTCTACTATATAATTTTATTAAGGCAGGTTCCAGATCTGGGGGCATGGTCCAAACCAGTTCCTCAGAGATAAAAGGCAAATGGACACCTCAGCCAGGTGTCAACAAATCAAGGAAGATGGGTGTGAGCAAAAAATTTACATGAGCTGTTTCTCAAAGAAGAGAAATGCTATGAGAAGGAGAACAGAGGACACAAATCACCTCTCTCTCCTCATCTTTACTCTCAGCATCAACAACATTTGAAAGACAAAGAAAGCCTCATTGAACTGGGGAAAATCTGGCCAGACTGCTGCGATCATGTGGTAAGAAAAATCTTTTTGCTTTAAGTTCACTTAGCTTGTTAAGTTAGGTATTCGTTTGAGTTTTACCTTTTATTTCTGTGTAACCAGTTCTGACTTTTATGCCTCCTTACTTGTAATCACTTAAAAGCTATTTTTCTGTAGTCAATAAACTTGTTTTATCTAAAGCAGTGGGTGTGTGGATTGAAGTGTTTGGGAATCTTCTTTTGAGATAACAGTGTTTGTGCAGATCATTTTCTATTAAGGAAGTGACGGACTTTCTAGGAGCATGTATTGTCCAGGAGGGTGCTGAGCAGTACAAGACACACATTTCTGGGGACAAGGTTGGGACTGGGAATTTGCTGGTGTCCCTTTGCAATGTAATTTAGGAGTGGCTGGCTAAAGCACTCATATCACTGAGCTGGCAGTGATTCTGCATGCTGGAGGCTGTGTGTGAACAGGACAGGAGTGGTTGTTCTCACAGCAAAGTTCAGTATGAAAGATTGGAGTGCTGAGAGGCCACAGCTGTTCAACCGTCCAGATTGTATCCAGGGGAATGCCACACACCTCTCCCGTTCTAATATTTTGTTTTTACCATAAATGTCTGAGTCAGTGGAGCAGAGAACTCTGTGCTGCTCAGAGCCATTGTTTGAGGCTGTTTGCAGACTCAGGAAGGCAGCCCAGTGTCAGTTGCACTTGGGATCTGTAGCACTGTAAACAGGAGGGCTAGGACGGTAGGTGTTGATTTTTAAATGCAAGCTGAGATGCTGTAGCACAGGGTGTGCCATTCGGGAAATACCACAAGGGGGAGAGTGTTTGACACGCTTGGCTCAGTGATTCTGTCCACCTACATCTCTGGGATCCTTCCCTTCTGGCTCCCCTCTTTACAGCCATCACCGCTCCCATTTTCATACCACCCCAGCTGCTTGGAGTTTTCTCTTCCGCCCGTGTCAACTTGTTAAGAGCCGCGCACAAGAAACCATGAGCTGTGCACACCAACGTTATTGAACCGACAGCCAGCTGAACAATGCAATACACGCTGCACCTCTAGGCCAACAGCTGCTGCTGTCTATACACATCAACACAGATGTTGCTTTTATTCCATGCCGCTGTAGTGACCCTGTGACTCCTCCTTCAAATCATCAGAGCTCTTTCTCATCATGTCTTTCTGCAGTGATGCATCCCTGTATGCGCCCCACTTGGCGATTGGCCTGGCAGCTGTTGGGGTGCGTATCTGAATCAGCCAGGATGATCTAGGTCTCACTGTTCATATGAAGCCGGAGCTGGGGGGGGCACAGTGCATGCAGCAGTCTCGGCCAGGCCAGGATCGAACAAAATCCTGCCTAGTGACACTACACAGCGCAGACTGGGTTAGCCTGGGAGTCCAAGAGCCCCAGGATCTGGCTGTCCCCGGCAGCCTCAGGAGAGAATCCCCACATGCCGACCCAGCGGCAGGGCCGTGGCGTCTGCTGACTGGGCAGGGGGCTTTTGAGGGGGACTTAGTTCAAAAGTTGCTTCCTAGAATCATGGAATATCAGGGTTGGAAGGGACCTCAGGAGGTTCTTGTCCAGCCCCCTGCTCAAAGCAGAACCAACCCCGACTAACTCATCCCAGCCAGGGCTTTGTCAAGCCTGACCTTAAAAACCTCTAAGGAAGGGGATTCCACCACCTCCCTAGGTAACCCATTCCAGTGCTTCACCACCCTCCTAGGGAAATAGTGTTTCCTAATATCCAGCCTAGACCTCCCCCACTGCAACTTGAGACCATTCCTCCTTGTTCTGTTAAGTCTTGCCTGCCCCGCCCAAATTATCTCCTCAGCCTCCAGCCCTGCGAGAGCCACTTCCAGCGCTCGCTTCCCAAGGACACAGCCAGGTGTGAGCGTGAGCCCAGCCCCCGTAACATAACCAAAGGGGTCCACCCGGTGCTGCAGGCCCTACCTTTGCTCCCCTGCCCTCCCAGTGCTCTCTAGAGACCCCAGCTGGAACGGACCCTGGCCGGCTTACAGGCCCCGGGGCTGCACATGGCTCTGCACAATGGGGAGTCACTGGGCTGTGATACTATGTAGCTGGGCCTGGAACGAGAGGGGAGATTTGGTTATTAACCCCCAGACCCGGTTCACCAGACAGCTACGCTCCTTTCTTCTCCTCCCGGCAGGGTCCCAGCTGAGTCATCAGCAGAGCCAGTGCCCTGCTCCACAAAGAGAGAAGGGCCAAGGACCGGGACACCGGGGATGGGCAGCTGGTTCCAGACCAGGTGTGGCACAAAGGCAGTGAGCAGCCGCGCGTGTGCGGCCCGCGGTGCATTTCCAGCAGGGGACCCAGCCCCCAGGAGGAAGAGGGTAACGGTCAGGTCCTGGAGACGGCAGCTGGAATTGACCTGCTGATCTGGAACAGCTGCCTTCTCTCGGTCTGGTGTCCCCAGCCTCTGTCTGCCAGAAGCTGGGAATGGGCCACAGGGGATGGATCACTGGATGATTAACCGGGTCTGTTCATTCCCTCTGAGGCACTGGCCACTGTCGGCAGACAGGATACTGGGCTAGATGGACCCTTGGTCTGACCCAGTCTGGCCATTCTTATGTTCTTACCATCCAATCTTCTTAAAGATACAGTCCCTGCCTTGAGCTACACTGGGTGCGGGCAGCCTACCTCTGGCTGCAGATATATGCCACTAGGGGTGGGTGAAGCACTGTTAGCGTTACAACAGGCCAGCAAGTGGACAGGAATGCCACAGGAAGGGAGACAGAGCTGATAGGGCCCTTTAGGAACAGGCAGCAACTTGCCTGTCCGGACAGGGGGAGGTGGAGTTTGCTCCAGGGGTACATTGCAGACCCCCGCTCCCAGGGGTACTCACGTATGTCCCAGGACGTGCCACACCACTACAAGCCCCATCTTGCACCTGTTCAAGGTGTCTACATCAAGGAGCTGCGCTGGAGTAAGGACGTCAATGTCTTTACACGAGATCTAGATGAGGCCTGAAAGCCAGGGCGGGGGATATCAGGAGCTAGCCTCGATTTTCGGGGGGAGCTGCTTCTCCTGTAACACTCACGAGAACCAGCCAATGAGCAATGGCGGAGCTGAGCGGCAGATGGGAAAACCAATGTTGTTATAAGAGGAAAAACCATTCAGAGGATCTGGAGCCATCCAGTTGGACACATTTCTACCCTATATACTAGCATCATGCTGCCCTCACGTGCCCTCACGCTGCCTCCCCAATTACTGTGGGTTCCTGCTCTAGAGACTTTACAGTCCAGTTTGTACCCAGGTGCAGCTGTTGTCTGGCGCCAGCTTGGTCTCCTTTGTTTACCAGGGACCACCTCCTGTATGGAACGCTCTACAACACAGCGCCATCAAGCGGCTGACCAGAGCACTGCCAGTGGACACCATCACCCGGGCAGGGCAGATTTTATGACAGAAACGTTTTCAACTGCTAAGGGCCTCCCCACACTGCCCCACAAACCAAGGTGTGTCCCAAAAAACCAGCTGGCATTTAGTTTTTGTAAACAATTGTATTTGAATAGCCATAAAGATTCAAAAATATATTTTCAATTCATTGTTTCTAAAGAAAGATTTTAACTAGAAATTTTGGAGGAAAAAATAGTCAGGTTTGAAGCTATGAAGTCATGCACTCTAGCCATGAAGCGAGAGTGGGTCGAAAGCCGTAAACCTAATCATTAGCACACACAGCAGTGAGAGATATTGCAAGGGCAGGAAGAAAATAGGTTTTGCCTTCACCTGTAAGTGGTGCTCAGGACTGTCTAGATCATCTCTGTTAAGGGACCTTCTGAAAGAGGGAACATGGAGCATTTCCGCACCTGTTGGTTACAAAGATCTGGACACCGGACCATTGAGAACTAGACTGAGATGAAAACTCATTTCATTTAGGGTGCTTATTAGTCATCAGGTAGTAACACCCTTCGGTCACTGCAGACCCTGGGATGTTATCCAGTCTTAGAGCTGATCCCTTGAAGGCTTCATTGCCATTACTGATGTCATGTTGCAGAGCATGGATGTATACTTGAAACCATGTTGTCAACCCAACTATTTAGAGTTCACGAGACTGGCTTTGGAAAAAAAAATCATAGAATTATAGAATCATAGGAGTAGAAGGGACCTCGAGAGGTCATCTAGTCCCATCCCCTACACCCATCAGAGGACTTAGTATTATCTAGACCATCCCTGACAGGTATATGTCTAACCTGCTCCTAAAAATCTCCAATGATGGAGATTCCACAACCTCCCTGGGCAATTTATTCCAGTGCTTAACCACCCTGACAGTTAGGAAGTTTTTCCTAATGTCCAACTTAAATCGCTCTGGCTGCAATTTAAGCCCATTGCTTTTTGCCCTATCCTCAGGGGTTAAGAAGAACAATTCTCCTCCCTCCTCCTTGTAACAACTTTTTATTTACTTGAAAACTGTTCTCATGTCCCCTCTCAGTCTTCTCTTCTCCAAACTAAATAAACCCAATTGTTTCAATCTTCCCTCATAGGTCATGTTTTCTAGACCTTTAACTATTTTTACTGCTCTTTTCTGGACTTTCTCCAATTTGTCCACATCTTTCTTGAAATGTGGTGCCCAGAACTGGATACAATACTCCAGCTGAGGCCTAATCATCGTGGAGTAGAGCGGAAGAATTACTTCTTGTGTGTTGCTTACAACACTCTTGCTGATACATCCCAGAATGATGTTTACTTTTTTTTGCAACAGTGTGTTACACTGTTGACTCATATTTATCTTGTGGTCCACTATGACCCCCAGATCCCTTTCACCAGTACTCCTCCCCAGGCAGTCATTTCCCATTTTGTATGTGTACAATTGATTGTTCCAACCTAACTGGAGTACTTTGCATTTGTCCTTATTGAATTTCATTCTATTTACTTCAGACCATTTCTCCAGTTTGTCCAGATCATTTTGAATTTTAATCCTATCCTCCAAAGCACTTGTAACCCCTTCCAGTGTGGTATCATCTGCAAACTTTATATATGCCCTCTCTATGCCATTATCTAAATCATTGATGAGGATATTGAACAGAACTGGACCCAGAACTGATCCCTGTGGGACCCCACTCGTTATGTCCTTCCAGCTTGATTGTGAACCACTGAGAACTACTCTCTGGGAATGGTTTTCTAACCAGTTATACACCCACCTTATAACAGCTCCATCTAGGTTGCATTTCCCTAGACTGTAATGGGAGATAGTATCAAAATCTTTACTAAAGTCAAGATATACCACATCTGCCACTTGTTACCCTGTCAATTAATGTTATCAGGTTGGTTTGACATGATTTGGTCTTGACAAATCCATGCTGACTGTTACCTATCACCTTATTATCTTCTAGATGTTTGCAAATTGATGGCTTAATTATTTGCTCCAGTATCTTTCTGGGTACAGAAGTTAAACGGTGTGGTCTGTAATTCCCCAGGTTGTCCTTATTTCCCTTTTTATAGATTGGCACTATTTTTGCCCTTTTCCAGTCTTCTGGAATCTCTCCCGTCTTCCACGGCTTTTCAAAGATAGTCGATAATGGCTCAAATATCCCCTCACTCAGCCCCTTGAATATCCTAGAAGTATTCTAGGATGCATTTCATCAGGCCCTGGTGACTTGAAGCCATCTAACTTGTCTAAGTAATTTTTAACTTGTTCTTTTCCTATTTTAGCCTCTGATCGTACCTCATTTTCCCTGGCATTCACTACTTTAGATGTCCAATTGCCACCAACCTTTTTGGTGAAAACCAAAACAAAGAAGTCATTAAGCACCTCTGCCCTTTCCACATTTTCTGTTATTTGCGCCCCCCCCCCCCATTGAGTAACAGGCCAGCCCTGTCCTTGGTCTTTCTCTTGCTTCGCGAGATTTAAAGAAGATAGATTTGCTGGTCTTTTTATTGGCCTTCTGGTTGAGGCTTTAAGGGTTCACTTTTCTGAGTTTTCATTTGTCACCACACTTATCCTTGTTTCAAATGAATGCTGAGTATCACACTCACTCACATGACTCCAAGAGCTGAGGATTTAAGAAAAGCCACCGCCAAACATTAGGCACCTCTTGCTACGCTTCTGAGCATCGCAATGCCGCAAGCAATCTACAGGCATAACAGGAAGCGGGGCTGAAATCTCTTCTCTTCCAGCTCCGAACTCTTTAAACTGTCTTCCATTTAAAGTGCTCTTGCAATAATGACATTCTCAAGGTAATTGTTTATTCTCAGCACCTAGGAATAAGTGACAGGAATGAAGCTTGCCATTCCTGACAGATTACATTTAAAAAGAAAATGACCCCCAAGCCCATTCTCATTGAAACATCCAGGCAACGCTCGGTTTGCAGGCAGAGAGAGACCTTGAATAACGACAATGCTGAGTGGCCAGGGCCGCGTTTCTTTTCTTCGCTGCTGTGATTGTTAAACAAAAGCCAAGAGGCTGGAGATGACTCACTCTAAGCTGAGAGGGCGTGGGTGGGAAACACAATGCAACTGCTGTCCCTGGTGTGCTGTAGCCACAGCAAGCTGGATAGCAACATGGCCCTGGATGGGGGGCAGAAGGAGCGGTCTGCAGCCACTGAGCGGAAAGGAGCTTGGTGGGGGTGGATGTATGTGGGTTTGGGTTTGTGTATGAGAAGCCAGCTGCATCCCCGGCGATAAATCCCCGTGCTTGGCACACGGGCTCCGACCCAAGTGATCTGCAAGTCACGACAGCAAGTGGGCGTCAGGGAAGCTGAAGGGGTGAAACCACACTGGGCCAAGGGAGGGGGCTGAGTTACACCTGCCCAGTCTTACCTGCCCTGTTGAGCTGCGTCTCTGGCCACACTCCTCTCCCTCCATGCCCTGAGCTGCTTAAATAACTTCACCGGCGGTGGCGATGCAGAAGGGGCTGTAAATTACATCAGCTTAGACTCTAATTCAGCCAGGGGGCTCGGGCGTGGGAGGGATACAGAAATCAGTTTTCTGAAGTTTGGAAATCCCACTGCAGATGCTGTTTCTGCCAAATTAGGGCTGTCATCCCTTTTGTTACCCAACGAGGAGATTTTATCCCTGCCAGGCTCAATGATCCTGCTCAGGAGATCACCTGAGATCTGTGGCTGCACACAGCACCCTACCTAAGCTCATCGTGGGTAAAAAACCACAGGCAGGTGACAGGCACTGGATTGGCAGCTGTAGCCATCCACAAGGCAGGGAGGCAGGAAGTTGTCAGATCACCCTGGTCTCAAAGGATGCCCCAGCAGTATGGTCTTCAAGCTCCATTGAGTCCCCAGGCTCTGATATATGCGCTAGTTAATGATGCCCTATGTCTGTTTGTATGGGAGGGGTAGGATCGGAACTCGGGACCTATCGTACTAAGCACATGAGCCTTCACTGCTGGAGTGAGAGGCCCGGGTCCATCAGCTAGGAGGCAGGAGCAGACAGCCCTGAGTGCATGGACTAGACACTGGGGGAAGAAAGCGGAAGCAGAGAGACAGCCTCTTAGCAACCTCCCTGCCCACTAAGGACAGGATGGAGTCAAGACTCATTTCTGCAGGCCAGACACTAGCGAAGGCTGAGTTTGGACTGGTGCTTGAAAGAACGACTTGGCAGCCCAGTCCTCCAAAACACATTCCTCCTCCCTGCCCAGGTGCATGGAGATCTACGTGGAAAGTTATCGATCCAGGATGGGAAACCCAGCCGAGTGAGCACCTAGGAACTGCCATGATCCAGCCGACATTCCACCCCGGTACCGAGGTGCGCCAGGGATATCAGTTGGTGGCTCCTCCGTGAGCCGCCAACTGGAGTCATGAGCATGGGCGTGTACTTGGCATGGTTCACCCCCGTCCTGGACACCTGCCCCTTCTGCGGCGTGAGGGAGACCCTGGCGCACGTTTACCTGGAGAGCGCCAGGTTGCAGCCCCTATTCCAGCTCCTCTTAGATGTCCTGTTACATTTTTGGTTACACTTTTCCCCTCACCCTCTTCTCTATGTTCTCCCTATCTGTGGCCCCACAAAGTCACGGGACCTCCTGGTCATCCTCCTCCTAGCCCTGGCTAAAATGGCCATCTACAAAACAAGGGAGAGGAGGTTGGCCGAGGGAGTCTCCTGTGACTCCTATTTCCGATCCTCCGTTCGCTCACGCATCCAGGCACAGTTCCTCTGGGTGGCGTCCGCTGGCTCCCTGGACACCTTCGAGGAGCAGCGGGCGCTGGCCAGGGTTCTCCACTTGATGTCCCCATCAGGTTCCTCTCATTTGACCCCACATTCCTGTCCCTGTTATCAGTTGTCCCCTGGAATTATTTGGTTTCCAGGTCCTGTGGACACTCCCCTTAGGTTGAGGGGAGGTCCTTTAGAAGTGGTTGGGCCCGCCCACATCCTGGATCCCAGTAGGATGATAAAGGTGCCGGCTAATCTAGTCTCCTGTGTCCAGTGGTGCAAAGTTAGCAGGGAGAGATGAATTTGTGAGCTGCAGACAGACCGTTCTATCAATTTCTCTCTATCACACACACACACATGAGGGGGCTGAGACTAGAACCATGGTTCTTAAGCTCGAGTTCAAAGAAAACTCCTTCGGTTGCCAGTAGGAGTAGATCCCTTATCCTTTGTGGGTGAACCAGTGGAGGGTTATTCCTGTTGTGCTATACAAAAAGGGGGTTGTAATGAATAGCCAGCAAGAACCAGCCTTCAAGTTCACATTAGAAGAGCAGCTAATGTGTATGTTTCAGCACCAGCAAGCTAGTGCCCAAGGTAACTTGAATCCGCACACTATTCCTTGGGAGCCGGGCTAAGACTTTTGACTCATCTGATACAACTCTGAAATGGTAACGGCTGGCCACTTCCCCACATCCACAGAGCCAGCCAGCCCCCTACCAAAGCCTCTTAAGCAGAGTCTTGTCCTGAGCTTAAAAAGCCGGTCAGTTATTCCTGCCAGATGGTTACAAGGGGCAGCAAGACACCTTTGGAGGATTTGGGTCTGAATTCAACGTTAGAACCGACTCAGCCCTCGGACAGGGGTAAAAAGAGATCTTCAGATCGTTCGTTTGATCATCCGTGCTGAGTACTGGAAACACTCACCGGAGCGTCGAGGCTCATGGGAACGGAGACCAACCAGGGAAACGAATGTCACATTTATTCCAATGGCTCCTTTTCAACTGTGCTCAGCAGCCAGTCGCTGCACGGGGATGATGGCTGGGGCCCCTGGCGAGAACCTGGCCCCCGGCACTTTCGGTTCAATGCGGGATTTGGGGGGAAGTCGGCATTGCTACCTCGGGACGCGATGGGGAGACGCCACAACTGGGCAGTTCTCTCTGCATTGCTCGGCCCATCCCTCATCTCAAGGGGACAGCAAGACTGTCACCACCACGCCACGCTATGACACCAATGCTGCTTGCACGGATTCTAAATGCCAGATTGGATCAGAGCCGAGGTCATCCACCCCCAGTGTCCCGTCTCCAACGGTGCCCAGCACCCGTTGATTCAGAGGAAAGTACAAAAAGCTCCACAGTAGAAAAATCTGACCCCCAGGAGACCCTGGGGAGACTCACCCTAACCTCTGCCCGCCCCAGTCAGAGACTGGCAGCAGGACCCTGACGCACGAGACGGTCCCTGCCCACCCCAGAGACTTGCCAAGTAGCTGATGTGACTCTGCTGCATAGCGGCTTCCCTGATCAGGGCGCTGCCCTGCTAACGCGCCTCAGGCCCAGGCCAGGAGAAGTGGGGCGTTCCAGGGTAAGCTTGTAGCCCTGCTGGGCCGCAAGGCCAGGCTAGCCAGGGATGGGGAGTGGGAGCAGGCAGGATGAAGGCAGAGCAGGGAGCACAGCGGGGCAGGTTTAGAGGGACAACGGCAGGGCTCATTAGAAGCCTGACCAAGCAATAGGAGTCTTTCCAGTTCTCGGCCAATGGGAGTGCAGAGCCCGTGCTCAGGGGGTGGGGTGGGGCAGTGCATGGAGTCCCGTAGCCCCTCTACCTAGGAGCTGGACCTGCTGGCCACTTCCGGAATGCAGCACGGTGCCAGAACAGGTAGGGATTAGCCTGCCTTAGCCCAGCAGCACCACCAAGCAGACTTTTAAAACAGCCTCATTGGCAGTGCACACCAGAGCCACCAGAAAGCCAGACACCTGGTCACCCTAAGCTATTCCCTATCCCATGGGCATAGCTAGCCTAGTGTTCTGGTAGAACTATATCAATAAAAGAGTCACACCCTTAACTGGCATCATTATACCTGTGTCTACACCAGACCTTCACCACAGAACCATACTCTATTCAATTAACCCCTCGATGCACCCTAAACTAGAAAGGTAACCGATTGTTGTGCTTTATGGGATGGTGATGGGGTGTTCACCCCCACACTAGCCCACAAAGGGTTCATGTGGCTCAGAAGGGGTTAAGTAAGCAGACAGGTTTGAGGAGCAGGCACTGATTGAGGATGGGGCCCAGCTGTGCAGGAGTAGAGGGGGCTGGTAGAAAGCCAGGAAGCCTGGAGTCGGGCTCTGGGCCTGGCGAGGGAAAGAAGTAGACCTGGGGGACAGCAGAAGCCCTGGGAGCCTGGCCCTGAAGGAAGGGGGAACCCAGAAGGGTGGCTGATAGGAAGCCTGATAGAGACAGAATAGGAAGCAGGCTAGGGAAATAGCAGCAAGGTCTGGGATGGAGCAGACGTGGCTGCTGGTTATAGAGTCCCGGGGCTGGAACCCAAAGTAGTGCATAGCGGCTTCCCTGATCAGGGCGCTGCCCTGCTAACGCGCCTCAGGCCCAGGCCAGGAGGAGTGGGGCATTCCAGGGTACGCTGGTAGCCCTGCTGGGCCGCAAGGCCAGGCTAGCCAGGGATGGGGAGTGGGAGCAGGGAGGATGAAGGCAGAGCAGGGAGCAAAGTAGTGCAAAG
The DNA here is from genome assembly GCA_007922305.1 of Dermatemys mawii. Lineage (NCBI taxonomy): Eukaryota > Metazoa > Chordata > Testudines > Dermatemydidae > Dermatemys > Dermatemys mawii. Next base: position 2,639,768 of record ML677344.1, on the reverse strand, counting down.
TAGACTGGGTTCCGCTACCAGTCACAGGGGAAGTGGCATAGCGTGGAAGCGAAAGACTGCCGGGCCTCAGCCAGTCCAGTGAAACTAGAATACCCAGAAGGGGGAAATTATAATAACCTGGCTAGAGGGCCAAGCCATGACGAGGGAGCATCCTAAGTCACCAAGACGAAGCACTGTAACTCCTGGAGCATTAGAGGGGACACAGGGCGAACATGAGATGAAAGGGGGCGTCAGAGTGGGTGGAAATATTCCCCAACATGGCCATAAGTAGGCACCCCAACAGTGCACAGAGAAACCTGTGAGGAGTGTTCCTAGCTGACCTGCTTCATTTACATTTATTTACCTTGAGTACAGATGTGATCTCCTCATCTCAAAAAAGATACTGGCATTAGAAAAGGTTTAGAGAAGGGCAATTAAAATGATTAGGGGTTTGGAACAGGTCCCATGTGAGGGGAGATTAGAGAGGCTAGGACTTCTGAGCTTGGAAAAGAGGAGCCTAAGGGGGGATATGATAGAGGTATATAAAATTATGAGTGGTGTGGAGAGAGTGAATAAGGAAAATTATTTACTTGTTCTCCTAATATAAGAATTAGGGGCCACCAAATGAAATCAATGGGCAGCAGGTTTAAAACAAATAAAAGGAAGTTCTTCTTCACACAGCGCATAGTCAACCTGTGGAACTCCTTGCCTGAGGAGGCTGTGAAGGCTAGGACTATAACAGGGTTTAAAAGAGAACTGGATAAATTAATGGAGGTTAAGTCCATTAATGGCTGTTAGCCAGGCTGGGTAAGGAATGGTGTCCTAGCCTCTGTTTGTCAGAGGGGGGTGATGGATGGCAGGGGAGAGATCACTTGATCATTCCCTGTTAGGTTCACTCACTCCGGGGCATCTGACATTGGCCACTGTCAATAGACAGGACACTGGGCTGGATGGACCTTTGATCTGCCCCAGTCTGGCTGTTCTTATGTACTTTCTAAGGTGAATGACTGGCTCCACCCCACAATGCACAGACAGGACAGAGCGATTTAGCATCATGTAAAAGACATCCCAGCCCTGCCGGGCCACTACATGAGCCAATAATCTGGTGTCCTCAATGCGATAACTAACCTGGCCTTTTGCCTCCTTGTCTATCCCCTGACGACCTGGATTCTTGCTCATAAACCGGTATGTCTTTTCCCTCCCGCTCCCTTTTCCCGTTCAGCTCCCGGACGCTCTGCAGGAACCCACCGGCAGGCAACACAAGCATTAGCCTGCTGTCAGCGATTCAAAGCAGCAAACAGGAATGCACCAAACTGTTGGCACTTCAACATGAGTGCCGGGAAACAACAGGGCTCAGGAATGTGATCAGAGGCCTGGGGCTCGACGTACACGAGACAGGTATTAAACAGTGCGCAAATACTGACGCATGGTCTGCCCCCCCCCCGCCCCCGGCCTTAAGGTGACTTACTTTTTTGCCCAAGCAATCGTGTATCAAGCAGCTCAGGCCCTTCTGCAACCCTTAGCGACAAACTTAATCACGATTTGGCCTCCTCACAGACGCTCTCCAGCAGCCACAGGCAGGAGAGCCGGGCAATGTGAACCCTGGACTGCGCTCTGCAGAACAGACCCAAGAAAGTCCAGGCCTGACGGGCGACCCCGATTCCCTGTGCTCTGGCCGGGGCGCAGGGGGCAATCGAATACCATAGGCACCAGGTTCAGATCTCACCTTACAGCCATGGAGGTCAGGAACAGCTCCACTGCAGCCAGACGTGTTACACGGGCGTAAATGAGAGTTAGGCCCCAGGTCTTTCCCGGTGCCCATGTCTATGGTGTTGGGTATGTCTATACGTACGGTGGCAGGTGAAGTACAAACACTGCGTGCCCAGCAAGCCCATGTATGCGTAGCCATGTAGACGGGGAGTCATGGTTTAGGGAAGGGTGTAGAGTGCCCATTGTAATAACTGGGCCTGTGAATTGTCCCTAATGGTGAGCTCAATTGGTGAAAAGTGGGTAAATTGTCACAATGATCTGGTATATGTGAGGAGACAGAAAAACAGAACAAATATAAACAGAAAGGGGGCTCCTGGTATCGCTCAAGGGCTGTGGGATGCTGATTACTGGGAAACAAAAGAAGCAGAGGATTGGAAATCAAGACATCAAAATTGACATGTCGGAAATTAAGCCTCATTGGTGGTCACAATAAAGAGCCTGGATTGTTCCACCCATCACGCTGTTTGGGGCCCTTAAATCAAGACTTTTACCATGGCCGTGGCTGGGGTGGAAGGATTGTGTTTGTGAGGCCAGGCCTTGTGGGAGGTACCACCATTGCTGCACCAGCGAGGACTTCAAACTGCAAGATCCTGCTCTGTCTTCCCTCCCTCATGTGCTCCTTTCTGCCCCATCTTCCCGCTGTCCTGACTCTTTCAGCTTTTCACCTGGCCCTGAAATCAACTAGACCAACATGGCACCAGCATGGTGAGATGAGGCAGCCCACACAGCTCTGCCTGGCCTGAGAAAGACCAGTGAATGAGAGAGGCCTGAGCAGACATAAGAACGGCCATACAGGGGCAGTCCAGTATCATGTCTTCTGAGCGTGGCCAACGACAGATTCTTCAGAGGGAATGAACAGAACAGGGCAATTACAGAGTGATCCACCCCTGTCGTCCGGTTCCACCTTCTGGCAGTCAGACGTTTAGGGACACCCAGAGCTTGGGGTTGCATCCCTGACCATCTTGGTTAATAGCCACTGATGGACCTGTCCTCCAGGGACTTATCTCATTCTTTTTTGAACCCAGGAATACTTTTGGCCTTGGCTGGCAACGAGTCCCACAGGTTGACTGTGTGTTGTGTGAAGAAATGTTTCCTTACGTTTGGTTTAAACCTGCTGCCTATTCATTTCCTTGGGAGAGCCCTAGTTCTTGTGTTATGTGAAGGTGTAAACAGCACTTCCCCATTCACTTTCTCCACCCCAGTCATGATTTTATAGACCTCTATCATATCCCCCCTTAGTCATCTCTTTTTTAAACTGAACGGTCCCAGTTTTTTTAATCTCTCCTCATACGGAAGCCGTTCCATACTCCTCCTCATCTATCTACTCTTCTCTGTAACTCTTCCAGTTCTACTCTATCTATTTTGAGATGGAGTGACTAGAGCTGCACATAGTATTCCAGGTGTGGACGTACCGTAGATTGATAAAGCGGCATATATATATTTTCTTTCTTGAGTAGTAACAGCTAATTTTGTATGTTTCGTTGGGATTTTGTTTTCCAGTACTTTGTACTTATCAGCTGAATTTCATTTGTCATTTTGTTGCCCAGTCCCCCAGTTTTGTGAGATCCCTTTGTAACTCTTCACAGTCACCTTTGGACTTAAGCTATCTTGAGTCATTTTGTATTGGCTGCAAACTTTGCCAACTCACTGTTTACCTCCTTTTCCTTTTGTGTGTGTTGCAATCAATACGTTTCTAAACTTTGGTCTAAATTTGAAGTGTGTTTGCCATGGTGCCAGGTAGGTACTAAGTCTCTGTCTACCAAACCCCAGACTTTTAATGTTGGACAGTGACTGGGTTATGTTAACCCCTTCGGCCCACATACTATATCTACATTAATACAGCATGCCCTACACACCTGAAGTGTTATTTACCCCTTCCCATAAGACATGTACTGGGTCACCCAAAGAAGTTAACAGGCAGCAGGTTTAAAACAAGCATAAGGAAACACTCCTTCACACAACGCACAGTCAACCTGTGGAACTCATCACCTGGGGATTTTGTATGTGGTGTAGGTTATGTACCCTGCACTGTTTCTACACACCTAACCAGTGCCTCCCACATCTTCTATTTTTACCAATGCACTGTTTGTCTTCCTTCCCCCTGCCGGAGTCTTTCTCTGTGGCCACGTGTAGCTACGCAGGTCCTGCCTGGATTCTATACTCCACTGTAAGTGTAGACTAAGCTGACCGCAGCAGCTTAAGTTTGGTGTTTATTGTTCTTTAAGAGAGTGTTAATACTATGTTTCCAAAGCACCAGCCATCTGATGCTATCAAATCATTTATTAAATGGTAACAAACAGCCTCATTTTACAGGTGGGGAACCAAGGGATGAGGGAATTAAGTGGCTTGTCCAAGATCCCCCTTGCCGAGCCAGGATCTGAACCCAAGACTTTAGAAGCTTTCCCTTCATTGCAAGCTGGCCCAGGGGGAATTCTTGAGGGTGCTTCATGGGGTACATATATAAGTGCCCTGTAGCATATTTTGTAAAATTTATCACACCTCTCTAAGCCAAGACTCCATTACAGCACAGCCGTTAACCCTGTGATGAGAAGCAGGGGAAGTATCACTAGTCTAGGCTCCAATTATAGACTGTCCTGATTAGAGCAATCCTGTGAATAGGATGGAAAATTAATGCTGATTTAATTATAAAGCTGAAATTGTGCAAGGGGCTTGTTAATCATTAGTTACTTTATTAGTCATTCCTTGTCGCCAGAGCTCTTAAAAATATCAGGTGTCCTAACACCATGTGCTCCCGAGTGCAGGTTGGAAGTAGAGGAAGGAAAGGTTTAGATTTGTAGATTCCAACGCCAGAAGAAACTGGCTCATCTAGTTCTGTATCACACAGGTCGGCAGCGGTTCTGAACCAGGGGTATGAGTACCCCTGGGGGTACATCAACTCATCTAGATATTTGCCTAGTTTTATAACAGGCTACATAAAAAAACACCAACGAAGTCAGTTGTCACGTTACTGAAATAACCTGGGATCATATAGATCATTGGTGCAACCAAGGTCCTGTAGGGGCACCAAATCTTATGTAAAGGGGGTCATATAAGGTGTCGAAGACCAGGTTATGGTTTGCTGATTATGATTATGCTATCGGGATGTGTGTACCATTTTTATAATTAACGTTATGAATGTTGGCTATATAGTGTCTATATCTCACACTTATGCTTTGCTTCTGGGTGAAATCCCAGACAAGTTGCTGTTAGCTCCGCCTGGCCTGCTTCATGGCTCATTAAGAACCATCAGCTACACAATGGACCCATTGAGAGCTTGGAAGCCTCCAATCCACGTGAGAAGTCTACCAGAGGACATACAAGGCAGCCTGCGGGTAATGGCTGCCATCTGGAAATCCTAAGTCATGCATGGTCATGTGATGTGCCCATGTGACTGCAGAACTCCATGGGGCTGTACTTTTCACAGCAGGAACAAAGTGGCTCTTGCACCTGGGAAAAACTATAAGAAAGCTGCTGCAGCCCCTCCATCTTGTCTTCAGTCTCCAAGCTTGCTCCTACCTCTGGATGGGACTTTGCTACAAATGGAAGCTCTGAACAAAAGACTGTTGATCCATCCCAGCTGTGGATGCATTCCAGGGACTTTGATTTGAACCTGCAGTTTATTCTACCACTGATGCAAGCCTGAACCAAGAACTTTGCCATTACTGCATGTAATTCATTTCTTTTAACCATTTCTAACCCTCACCTATCTCTTTTTCCTTTTTGAATAAACCTTTAGATTTTAGATTCTAAAGGATTGGCAACAGCATGATTTGTGGATAAGATTTGATTTGTAGGTAAGATCTGATTTGTATATTGACCTGGGTCTGGTGTCTGATTCTTTGGAATTGGGGAGAACTGTTTTCTTTATTTGGGGTATTGGTTTTCATAACCATTTGTCCCCAGAGCAAGTGGCTGCTGGTGGTGATACTGGGAAATTGGAGTGTCTAAGGGAATTGCTTGTGTGACTTGTGGCTAGCCAGTGGGAAGAAACCAAAATCTTTTCTGTTTGGCTGGTTTGGTTTGCCTTAGAGGTGGAGAAACCCCAGCTTTGGACTGTAACTGTCCTCCTTGAAGCAATTTGTTCTGACTTGACACTCTCAGTTGGGTCCCACCAGGAACAGCACCATCACAGTACAACATAAAATTTCATACAGTGACTTGTTTATACTACTCTATATGCTAGACACTGAAATGTAAGTACAATATTTACATTCCTGTGGATTTATTTGATGATGATATGGTAAAAATGAGAACATAAGCAATTTTTCAGTATCTGCATGCTGTGCCACTTTTGTATTTTTACATCTGATTTTTTAAGCAAGTAGATTTTAAGTGAGGTGAATCTTGGGGGGGGTACAAATCTGAAAGGGGGACAGGTATCTGGAAAGGTTGAGAGCCCACCGGCCAGAGAACTGTCCCAAAATAATTCCTAGAGCAGATCTTCTAAAAAAACATCCAGTCTTGATTTTAGAATGATCAGTGATGGAGAAGGCGCTGGGTTTGTCACAGATCCCGTGACTTTCTGTGACCTCCATGACTTCTGCCGTTGTCGGTGCACCTGGCCCGGGAGCCACCTGAGAAACTTGGGCAGCCCCTGGGCCAGTAGCACCAGCCACTGCTGGGGCAGTCTTGCCCCTCTCCCCCGCCCTCCAGCAGCAGGTGTTTGGGTGTGAGGGATCCAGTGCTGGGGGGTTAGGGTGCAGAGCAGTGCTGACCTGGGAGGAGCTCCCCAGAAGGGCTACGGGAAATCCCCCCCACATCAGCTTCTACCTCCACATGCTGCCTCCGCCCACAGGCAGTGCCGCTGCAGCTCCCATTGGCCATGGTTCCCAGCCAATGGGAGCTGCAGGACCGAGGCTTGGGGTGAGCAGAGGCGGCACGAAGAACTAGGAGCTGGGGTCACTGCTTCCCAGGAGGTGGGTAAGGAGCCGGCCCCAGCCCCACGAACCCCCTTCCCCCTCCTGAGCACCCCCGGCACCCCCCAGGCCGTGACTCCCCTTCTGAGCACCTGCAGCACCCCCGCTGAGCATCCACAGTGCACCCCCAGGCTGCACCCCACCCGCGCCCAGCACCCGTGGTGCCTGCCCGCTGTATACTCTGGGAGGTGAAAGCCTTACTGCCCGCCTCTTGGGTTTTCCTCAAGCGGGTCCTGCAGGAGGATGCTTCCCTGCCCACCCCTGACTCCCCAGACCTCACCTGCTCCACGAGGCCCACCCCCAGCCACTCCCTCCACAGCATCTGAGCCGGCTGCGTGATCTGCAGCCTGTCCATCTCCAAACAGCGCCTAGGAAACAGCTGGATGCTCCACGCTCCTCACTTCTTCACCCCCCTCCCTCACAGCTGCCCCTTCTGCGGTGTGAGGGAGACCCTGGTACACGTCTCCTTCGAGGGCATCAGGTTGCAGCCCCTTCTCCGGCTCCTCCAGAGCCTTCTCCTCAGGTTCTGGCTGCATTTCTCCCCACCCCTCCTGACCCACGCACGCCCCATCCGTGTCCCCACAGAGTCACAAGACCCCACGTCATCCTCTTCCGGGAGCAGGCCAGGGCAGCCGTCCATCCTACCAGAAGGAGGCTGCTGGAGGGGAAGGTGGTCTGCGACTCTGGGGCTTACTTCCATTCTTCCCCTCAATCACGTCTCTGGGTGGAGTTCCTCTGGGCCGCATCCACTGGCTCCCTGGCTGCCTTTGAGGAGCAACGAGCGCTGTCCAGGGTTCTCCGCTCGGTGCCCCCCACCCCGGCTCCCTGATTTTGACCCTGTGACCCTCACTTCCATCCCCACTCGCTCCTTTGTTGTCCCCCAAACTCATTTCGATTCTCCAAAAATGTTTGCAAAGCTTCTTGTCCCAGATTGGGGCAAAAAGCCAAAAATGTGATATATTTTCGTGGCACTAAAACGCAGGGTTTTGTTTTGGAAACACCGCAATCAGCCCCCCTTGGGAATGTTTTGGTGCATCTCAGCTAACATATGCTGCGTGGGAGCCCTGGCTCAGTGACAGCCTGCCAGGTGAGCTGCTGAGAAGCCAGAAAGCTCCGGAAACTGGGGCTATGGAGGAGTCGGGGAGATAGGGAGGCCAGCAGGGAACCAGGCAGATGTCCATCAGTTCAGATGAGACCTTCCCGCCCAACATTTCAATTTAGTCAAGTCAGCGTTTTCCGACAGAAAAATGTTCCCTCAGAGAACTTGTGACGAGTGCTACGAAGTGACTTGCCCAAGGTCACGCAGGCCAGCTGTGGCAGGGCAGGGCACCGAACGCGGGTTTCCGGGGGCCCAGGCTAGCGCCCTCACCGCTAGGCACCACACGTGGGTGGTCAGCTCTGTTCACAGCATACGGCCCTCCCCCGAGAGTCCCGCTTTGCTTGGCACTGCAGTCCTGTCACTCTTCACACCTGCAGCAGCGGGAGAAATAGCTCCGCCCTTGGTTCTTCACGAGGACCAGCCTTAGAAATGCTTCCTGAGGTGGACGGGGCCCAATCTCTCAGGAGAAGCCTGGACCTCGTCACTGTCATGGGGCAAGACCTGTCTTGTCAAACCACGCCCCCTTAGGACAGCTCCAGAGCAACCCAGCGATGATCTGCTAAAGAGCCGCCCATGGCTAGTACGTGAGCCCGAGTGGAGACTCCTTGGGTCAGCCATGCGTAGGCCCGGACACTACAGCTTGGCTGAGTGCCCTGGGGTAGGAGCGTCTGACTCTGCACGCTGGGCACATGCCAAGGGCCAGGCTGACGCGAGGAAACGCCAGCCGAGGCCAGTTCCTGATATTGGCCTGAAGAGTCACCGAAAGAATCACCCCTTCCCCCCTTTCCATTCCCTGCCCAGGGTTCCTCAGGTGCACGTAGGTCATTTGCTGTGGAGAAGAGGAGCCGTTCCCCATCACACCTCGGCTTGCCCTCGCCCTGACTTTACACAGGTTTATAATGGGCCTCCCTTGCTCTCTCTCCTCGCCCCCAGCATGGCAGGCTGGAAGGGAAACCCATACAGTGTTCTGTGGGACACCATCTTGCCCCCTTCCCCCTAGCTGTTTCGGCAGCAATGCCCCTGCTACGGTGGGGCGCTTGCTGCGGCCTGGTAAGAAGGAGACTCACCCTCTTGCCTCTGCCAACCCCCAGCAGCATTTCCATAGCGCCTTTCCCTCGCTGGATCTCACTGCACTTCACTGAAGTAGGCGCCGCTTCCGGGTAGCGGACATTAAGGCACCCCCAAGGGAAGCAAGCTGTCCAGTGTGGCTTTATGAGCACCCCATTACGAGAGGCTTCCTGATGTGTTGGGATAAGTCCTGGCTGGCCTGACCAGCGCAGCACAGCCCCCACACTGTTTTATGGGATTTAACAGGTGTCTTAAATCACTGGAAAACTAGTAACTTGCTGATCATTAGTGTTCTTACGGGAAGGATGGTCGGTTAACATACAAAAAACTGTACAGAGGTGCTAGAATTACAAGCCTCAAATGTGTCTAGACCCAGCCAGCCAGAGACAAAGTAATGCTGTTCTACAGGCTGGACCGTATCGCCAGGGTAAGTTAAACCAGGGTGAGACCATCTTGCTTGTCCACTATGAGCAGCTGAGATTTGAGGGCAGCAGAGCAGCGAGACACATGTGGATTGAACCCCTGGACTGACCCAGGTGAGCCCCAATGAGTCACACATCAACATGGTAGAGCTAAGACTAGAACCCAGCTCTCCGGACTCTGTCGGGTAACTTGTCACCACCCCTAGACACTGCCCTATGGCCCTTCACTACCGCCATCCACTCACCCTACAGCTGCAATGGCACCCAATTCCTCAGTAGTCCGCAGGGCCCTCGATCACTGCATCGTATACTCAGGTGAGGAGTTCTTTTCCTCAACTGGGGCTGCTGCTGTTTCTTCAAAGTACCCTCCCTTCTAAGCGTCACTCAGCCCAGGGACCTTCCTTCCAGCCACAGGCAGATTTAGATCTGTGCTGCTATTTGCAGGTGTTTTTCTTTTTGCGGCAGAAGGCAGTGGGGAAAACAACCCGGAAAGACTGAGTCCCGGTCAAAAGGTACAAAGAGAGAGACCTGGAAACCAGCATTAGGCCGTGTCTACGCCATCGCTTATGTCGGCAAAACTTTTGTCACGCGAGGGTGTGAAAAATCACCCCCCACCCCCGGAGCGCCATACATTTTGCCAGCACAGGCACTCGTGTGCACCAACGCTCTCCTGCCCCCCACCGCTCGTCGAGCTGGTTTTATTAGGTCTCATCGGCATAACATGGCTACATGAGTGCTCTTTGGCTGTGCTGTGTAGACATGGCTACACCCACTGTAGGGCATCTACTCCTGTCTAGAGACCGGCTAAGACAAAAAATAAGCCAGGCTTTGCCACAAAGAAAGCTCAGCGGAGGCATTTCCCCCTCTCTAAACTCACCTGAGCAGAGTCCTTCTGCTCCCCTGGCCCTGTGCACACCTCAGGAAGGGGCTGCATTTGTTAGCAAAGGGGGAAGGGTGTGCAGCGGACCTTTCCCTTGACAAAGCACCTAATCAGCCGGGGGTCACAGCCCTGCTCTTTAGGAGAACTTGGAACAGCTCTGGGTGCTTTTTTCCCCTCCCCCACTGTTCTAACCCCCATCACTAGTTATAACAACAGGAAGGGACCCATGGAGTCACGTTGCCATGAGCTGCGATGGGTTTCTTGGGCGAGGCTGGGTACATGTGGAAACACCCAGCTGTCTTCCCTGCCTGCCGGTGGCTACAGCAGAGAGGGGGACTGCAGCTCAGAGTCCAGGACTCTCCACAGGGACCAGAGGCGGGTACAGAGCAGGGGGCTCAGGAAGAGATGGGGACATCTCTCCTGGCCCACAGCGCTGGGACTCCAGCAGGGGCTGCTCCACTGGGACATGGGGTGATGCAGGCACCCCAGCTGGTTTTCTCCTGTGCAGATGGCAGGTCCCCAGCCATGGGGCTGTGACAGAGTGGGAATGTTCTCTCTGGATACTGTGTGAGTGCCTCAGTTTCCACCTCCACGAGAAGCATGACACTTGCTGCACCTTGGCTGAAACACCCCAACGTCAGGGTGAACGAGGTACTGCATTACTGTGCTGTGATCGGCCTCTGGAAACGTCCCATAATCCTCTAAAGCAGGGGTAGGCAACCTATGGCACGGGTGCCAAAGGCAGCACACGAGCTGATTTTCAGTGGCACTCACACTGCCCGGGTCCTGGCCACCGGTCTCGGGGGCTCTGTATTTACATTTTAAAAACCTTATTTACTTTACATACAATAGTTTAGTTCTAGATTATAAATTTACAGAAAGAGACATTCTAAAAATGTTAAAATGTGTTACTGGCATGAGAAACCTTATATTAGAGTAAATAAATGAAGACTCCGCACACCACTTCTGAAAGGTTGCCAACCCCTGCTCTAAAGTCTAGTGGCCACTCTTGTCACTGTTTTGAACTGGGCTGTAGGAATGTGGATGTGCCCTTTGAAAGCTCTGTTTCTGACAGCCGGCATGCTTGTCTGCTCCGGGACAAAGCAACCATTACTGAGGAATGCTGCTTGCTGTAAGTGTGTGGGAGAGGCAGGGAGGGGGGATCTGAACTTACACAGCATGCTGACACACTCTCGACACCCCAAAAACCCACACTCTCTCCCCCAACATACACACAACACACTCCCTGTCACACTCCACCCCACCTCACCCCCATTTGAAAAGCACATTGCAGCCACTTGCATGCTGGGATAGCTACCACAATGCACTGCTGTCTGTGGCATGGCTAGAGCTGGTAATGTGGCCATGCCAGTGCACTTCCAGCTGAGAGTGTAAACACATGGCAGCATTTTCCCTGCTGCAGTCTCCGAAGGCTGGTTTAATGCCCAGCGCTCTACATCTGCAGGTGGCGCCATGCCCCTAAATAAAAGGTTAGAGGTGCTCTCTTTCCCCCTGCAACTTTCCTCACATCCACTGGCAACATGCAAGTTGTCAGGCTCAACACACATACGTTTAGGAACTATTTCCTCCTTGTTGCAAGTTTCCACACCATCAGCGGGTAACCCAACCAAATCACCTTTCTGGTCTCCTTGTGCCCTGGCTAGGGTATCACCCTGATTATACAGAGTTCCTACACCCCTTCCCAGCAACACATTATCAACAGGTAAAATACAAGCACCAGAATTTTCTGATCTCTGGGATTTTGCCATGACACTAACTGGATGCAACCTAGTTATAGCACCATTCTCCCCAGCAGACACAAATTTAGGACCATTCCCTTTCTGGGCTTTAGTTGAGTCCAGAACCAACTCTGAGACAACTGCACTATTCTCAACCATCACAGGCCGAACAGCACCTTCTGTCTGCTCCACAGACAAAGAAGATTCAGAGACACATTCTCCTTTACCCGACACACAGCTTGAGATCTCACTTCCCTTGTCCCAGCACCCAGGGCTGTTCACAGACAAATGCTTGGAGATGGGGTTAGCTTCCTCCATAGGGAAGTCAATACCCCTGACAGACACAGGCACATTTCCTTCACTGTCACACTTCTCCACACAGGGAACAGGTAAGGCATAGGGACACTCACCTTCCATTATCCTCACCATCCCAAACTGCTGATTAGATAAAACCATCAGCTCACAAGGCTGCCTAGGCTCATCCAAACTTTCCTTACCAAGCATATTGCCACTCCCAATAGATACACTGCTGCTCTTCTCACTACACTGAGCTACTTCCAGTAAGTCACAATTACCCTTTTCAGGTTCACTTTTACAAGCTGTACTAGCCAACATTACACATCAAAAATCTACCCTTTCCTTCCTCAGCTAGGGCTTTAACCTGACCATCCATTTTAATCTGCTTCTGAGAAACATTTTCCTGACCAACAAGTTTTTTCTGTTTGATCTTTAACCCTTCTGCCCGTCGAGTTGGCAGCAACAAGGGCTAGGTTCAGAAACTAGGGGTTCTGTTCCAATAACACAATGCAAAACTAGCTCGTGCCCCTGGGACAAATATATTACCCCTCCCCCCGGTGCCTCTAAGAGGCAATACTTCCCTTCTTGCAAGCGCAGAGTGTGAGTGTAGCAAAAGACTTTTAATAACAGAGAGAAACAATACAGCATTATGGTGAGGAAACATCAGAACACAAACGATGAGCAAAACCCCACCCAAGCAAACTGGGTCCCCTCCCTTTGGTTTTTGAGTCCAGCAACCCAAAAGTCACTCAAAGTCCCAAAAGTCCAACAGCCCAAATGTCTCTCTCCCTGGTCAGTGCAGAGTTCAAAAGTTTATCTGCAGAGTTTTACCTCTCAGCCTGGGTGGAAATGGGGGGAGGGCAGATTAAGGGGTACCTTATAGGGTATGAGGCCATCTGCCCTGGCTCTCCATGGAGTTCTGCTACAGCCTTCACCGCAAGCTGCTGCGCTCTGCCAGCCATCCCACAAGCCCCTGTGCTCACCACTCCACAATATATCTTCGCTCCCCCCTTAACACAGCACTCAGTGATTTCAGCTAGTGGTAGGAGAGCCTCAGTGCAGATACACCATTGACCCCAACCAAATTTAGTCCAGCAACCTCAAGCTTTATTTCTAATAAATTAAAAATGTAGCTAATATTTTACACTAAAAAAACAAGAAGATACAATTAGCATTTAAAGTACAAATACTTACCTTGAACCTCACTTAATTTTCTGGGTTTTGGAGCCCATGTCCCTAGCTTAGCAAGTCCTATCTAGTTGTTGGTGAGTCCCTCCATCATAAAACAGTTACACTGTCATTGATTTACATAATCAGGGTAATAACACTTTATTCTTCCTGCCCCAATAATAGAGAAACTGGGGTTCCCACAGCAGCCAAAGTGACCATTGGGCTGCTATGGGCTCATGCTAGGTGGAGTGGGTGTAGTTATGCAAATGAGATCAGCCCCTGAAGTTCTTTTCCACAGCTCACCACCAGATGCAGGGTAGAGCTCATCCTGACTCTGCTTACAGATCCAGATTCATTTCTGCGAGGTTAGAAAGACATTCAGAAACTTCATTCACAGACAAACAAACAGCTATTTCTCACCAGGTTAGAGTCCCCCTCCCTCTGGCCATAGCAAAACTGGTTAAACAACAGACAACTGCTCAGAGTAATGCAACATACCAATATTGTTATAAATTGGACTTTCGAGAGGATACAGTTTCTGCTGTTCCTCCCTTGCCTTTTGACTTGGAGCTGAAGTCTGGCAGTTTCTTGTTGCGTCTGGCGAACCCTCTCCTCAGCAGCCAGCTGTTCCATGTGCCTTTTACGAGCCCTTTCCTCTCTTTTAGCAGCTTCTTTCTGTCTTTCAGCAGCTTCTTTTTCCAGCCGGGCCATGGCTTGCTTCTCCCTCCTTTGAATTTCTGCCAGTTTTTGATTATGTTCAGATTGCAGGTTCTCTCTCAGGGCTTGCAGTTTCATTGCTTCTCCTGATGCTTTCTGGCTCATGGTCACCGACCTTTAACCAACCAAACTCTCAATACCAAAAATCAAATTTGGACAGCGCGGGGTTCTAATCCAAAGTTTAATTGACCTGGTTCTGTGGATCCTAGCAGGACTATGCCTAAGATCTTCTCCAGGTGACTTCTTGGTAAACAACCCTGCGTGAGGACTGGTTGGCATAATGATTGCTAGGGTAGGGCTAGGTGAACTTGGGGACTTGCAGTAAAGGAGAAGGAAACACATGGGATGAACACCGCCCAAGAAAGCGTTTGACCACTGGAGAGACTCCTGCTGTTTTCCAGCTCAGTAGATGTAAAATGCTGGGATACTCTCTTCTCACCTCCAGATCATTCATTCATCCGGAGCCCCACGTTACATACACTCAGTGTTGACCATCAGAGATGAGAGTGTTTCAACCGGAAAGGATTCACGACCAGCTCTTATGTGTGGAGAATGTATTTCTGTTACGATCCAATCTTCCTTCTCTTCCCCCACTGCTGCAGCTGGCAAATGTATGTCAACTGCCTGATTTTAGCATTAAATTGGAGCAAACAGACCTCATGGATGTTGCAAAGACCGGATCTGGCCTTTCACAAATTCTTCCAGTTTCAAATCTGCGTAAGGCGATTACCTATCTGGGAGTGAAGATAAAGCTCAAACCCTGCTAATTTCTGCCTCCAGGAACTTCTAAGCAGTTCTGGAAAGCAACTAAACAACGATCTGGATAGCAACTGCTTCCCGTAACCCTGCTAAGCCGGATCGAGGGAGTCAAAATGAACATCTGCCCCCGGATAACTCATTGAATGGGATTTACGGCCCCTGGGAATCTCTACCTCACTCCTCAAAACATTGGAACATGGTAACTCCACAGAGCTGGGTACACATGTTAGAAGAGAAGCCAGCTCTGACTGTCACATGTGTTTGATGTTTTCATTTGCATTTGCTGTAGCTGCTGGCGGAGGGTGAAATTCACTTCCGTGCAGGGAAATGTGTTGAGTTGGCGTGTAGGGACAAGGGACACATGTTTTTACCCTTGTGGTCCTTGCAGAGCCACATCTGCTGCAGGCAACGAGCAGAGTTCCATCCTCCTTGCATATGAATCAAATGATTAGCTGATGATTCCATTGCAATTTAAATGTGTTCACGGTTGCAGGCAAGAATTATCACATGACCATAGACGCTGAGATTCAAAAAATTCAAGTTTTTATCCCTGGTAAATCACATCGCATGTCACAACAGACACACGAAATAGCCTTAAAATCAAACTCGAAGAAGTTCTCACGCAGCATTTTCTGTACATTATCTAGCTGTACATTTCTATCATCGATGGAAATATGGTTTTACCAGCTTGTGGGTATAGGGTGACTGTCAAAGTTCCCTCTCCACTCGGAACTCTGGGGTACAGATGTGGGGACCCACATGCAAGGACCCCCGCCCCCAAGCTTATATTCCACCAGCTTAGGTTAAAAACTTCCCAAAGGCACAAATTCCTTCCCTTGTCTTTGGATGGAATTGCTGCCACCACCAAGTGATTTAGACAAAGATTCAGGAAAAGTACCACTTGGAGTTCCTATTTCCCCCAAATCTCCCCCCAAACCCCTTCACCCCCTTTCCTGATGAGGCTTGAGAATAGTATCCTCACCAATCGGTACAGGTGAGCACAGATCAAACCCCTGGGTTTTTAGGACACTGAAAATCAACCAGGTTCTTAAAAGAAGAATTTTATTTACAAAAAGTAAAAGAATCACCTCTGCAAAATCAGGATGGAAGGTAATTTTACAGGGTAATAAAAAGATTTAAAACACGAGAATTCCCCTCTAGGCTTAGCTTCAAAGTTACAATAACCAAGAATAAAATTCCCTCTAGCACAGGGAAAATTCACAAGCTAAAACAAAAGATAATCTAACACATTTCCTTGCTATTACTTACAATTTCCCTAACTTTAGATGTATCATTTCAGTAGGAGATATTTTTTCCTGCCTGGTCTTTCTGTCAGAGAGACAACAACAAAGACAGCACAAACAAAACCTCCCCCACAGATTTGAAAGTATCTTCTTTCCTTATTGGTCCTTTTGGTCAGGTGCCAACCAGGTTATTTGAGCTTCTTACCTCCTTACAGGTAAAGGAGGAATTTTAGGCTACCCTAAGTTGGATGTTTATGACAGTGACATTGACATTTACTGATAGAAACATAATCATTCCAAGTGTAATTATAAAACACAGTTGTGGAAAGTGGGTCTGGGGGAATGGAAGAGTGGGCAGGATCTGCAGAAGCGGCAATGAAGACTTCCGCTTTACTCTCAGATCCCAGCGGGGGCTTCAGGGCTGGTGGCTCAAAAAGAAAAAAAAGACAGATTTTCAAAGGAGCTTAGGGGATTTAGATACATCTTGGAAAACATGTCTAATTCCCTTAGGCTGCATGGGAAATCCCAGACTATTTGTCTTTTAGGCCCAGCGTGTCTGAACTGGAGTCATGGAGATGTCAAGACAGAATCTCAAGATGGCATTTTTAGTTGCTTTCCAGGATACAACCCCACTCTGCCCCTCCAGAAAGACTGTTCCATGGATTTGGAGACTTTCCTGGGTGCACGTATTGAATCTGGAGGATTCAATCCATTGCTACTTGTCCCTCAGAATATACAGCGTGGTTGTTATGTCATTTGTAAGTTCAGATCTCTCATGGCAACTACAATTTTTGTGGCAATCTCCACATGCTACTGTCTCTCAGATGTATTTTCCATATCACCTTAAAAAAATGAACAATCAAGTCCCGATTTCATTTTGCGGAGGTGTAATGGATGTTGTGAATCTGACACTTTAGACCAAGATGTTGTTTAGCAAAAGAAAAAACCCACCACCACCTCTCAACTGGCTCGTCCAATTACTCACACTTGCCCTCCAAATTCTTCTTTTCCTAAGAGAGCATTCGGGTGAAATTTGGAGCAGAAGAAGAGTTTGCTCAGCAAGTTTGTGAAACTCTGTGAGAACAGGATTTGAGATGGAAAAACGTCTCTCAACCTTCCGGACTTGGAATAAAATCTCTAAAGACCTTTTTGGGGCCAACAGAATTCAAAAAATGGGTTTTTTCCGTCCTGTTGTAAGAACACGCAAAAGGTCATGCATTCGAATCGTTCACCAGGTGCCACCTGGACATTTCGCTGGCAGAGAGCATGACGGAGAAACCGTCAATCCCAGTGGGAGCTCAGCTCAGGGTGATGCTGTGAGACAACATCTGAAACTTTGAGCCAGACGTGAAGAACTTTGAAAACGTCACGTTTTTACGTATGTCCTTACGGAGAGTCAGAAGAGTTTAGCTGGGCGCAGGCTGTGTCTACTCCTAAGACTTAGATCAACCTACCTACGTTGCTCAGGGCTGGTGTAGACGTGGCTATGTCAATGGAAGAAGTCTTCTGTCAGCGGCTGCCGCTCCAAGGATTGGATTAACTCCATGGAGGGAGGAGGGGATGGGCGCTCACTGGTGCTTGCCTATTGTACTGGGCTCTTCCAATAAAAACTTCAGTAACTAGCTGAGCTTAGCTGCTTTTTAGGAAGGCAAAATCACTGGACTTCCCCCCGGCTTGGGCGCTGGCATCTGGCCTGTAGTGTCCCTTTAACGCCTTCATCACACAGAGGCTGGCACTGCTCTCACACACACGGCAGAAGAGCTGCAGCCCCCAATGCCCTGTTAGAGTGACCAGATGTTCCGATTTTATAGGGACAGTCCCGATATTTGGGGCTTTGTCTTACAGAGGCTCCTATTACCCCCCACTCTCTGTCCCAATTTTTCACACTTGCTGTCTGGTCACTCTATGCCCTGTCAGCTCTTCAGGCAGCGCTCCGTCTGCTGGGACTGTTCTCTGAGCCCAGCGGATAAGTGGCATCGGCTTTAGCCTCTTCCTCTTTATGCTGGATAAGAATGAGTCAAACTTCGAGCCCCCTGGTTATGTGACAATGATTTAAAAAAGTCAGTCGCTTTCTTCAAACACTGAAC
Source organism: Dermatemys mawii (assembly GCA_007922305.1). Lineage (NCBI taxonomy): Eukaryota > Metazoa > Chordata > Testudines > Dermatemydidae > Dermatemys > Dermatemys mawii. The sequence goes on along the minus strand of ML677344.1, from coordinate 2,621,621 downwards.
AAGGAACTCTAGGGGAAAAGGCCAGGCACCGGAGCTTTACCTGCTTCAAACCTTCCCCAGCTCCCTGCTGTAGACTTCAAGATACAGACTTGGGATCTCTCCTGCCCGCCAGCCCATTGCACCCCACCTGCCTGTAAGGACCTGGCAGGATGCGCCTGGTGGCTTGAGTTGACTCCCACAGAACAAAATGGAATAACGGGCGGGTTCATTTTCCTCAACACACCATGGAAACTCTCCCTGCCCTCTGGACTCAAGCGGGAGCTGATTTTTCTTGGTTCTACTCGTTGTCCTGAGGCTCGGACTGTTTTCTTGGCATTACTGGGCTGTTTCAGACGTGGAGGAATCAACATGGCATAGGATTCGGCAGCGGCTTTTAACAGACGCCTGGCATTAGCTTGACACTGCACAGAACTGAGCAGCTGATGTTTGCAAAGTGCTAAACAAATATCAACTGGCTTTATCTCCGCTGCTAAGGTCAGTCTTAGCCCCACTTTGCGCGTGAATTGAAGCAGGCAAGTCAGAGCCTTGCTGGGAACTGTTCAGGGCTGCGGGTAGGAACTCTTGGTGGATCTTAGCAAAGCTGCTGTTTTGCCCAGGTGCCAGCAAAGCCTGGCAATCTGGAGGCGTGGCTAAGTGAGGATGTGGGGTAGGGTGGCCTAGCGGGTAAGGCACCAGCTGCGACTCAGGAGAGCGAGGTTCATGCCCCAGCTCTACCCCAGCTGTCTTGTGTAACTGCTGGGAAGCTGATTGGCGTTCCCCAGCTGTAAAACAGGTAGAGAATCCCGGGTATTGCAGCTTAAACTCACCACTAGGGGGCGGCGCTCTCCTGTCATGGTGCAGACAGGTCCTTAGGGATCCAGAAGCCCAGAGGGGCCCCTCTGCCCCCATGCCATCCTGAGTGCCCACTGCTCACAAGCCCCTTCCGTGAGCCTCTGCTCTGCTTCCCCGTTCCCCCAAGCAGCTTTCCTGTAGGCAACTCTGCTCTTCTGAGCCAGAAGCTCTGACTGCCAGCTCCCTGCTCCAGAGCTATGCACCCCGAAACCTTAGCTGGAGTCAAAACAGCCCCCTTGCCCATGCTGAAGTCTGTATCCCAGCAGCCTGCCCCATCCCCTTCACCGCTAATCCATAAGCAGCTGCTCCCTGGGGCTGCTCTGATCTGTGCATCCAGGCTGGGAGTTCCCGCAAATGGCGGCAGCACAGATCAGGAGAAAGGGGAGGATCGGGAGCAGAAGCCAGGCAGGACACACCCTCATGGGACAAACCCCTTGGAAACAAAAGCTGGAGCCAGGCTCAGGGCTGCTTTGACGTAACTCCCCTTCGCTTTGCCAGTGGGGGCTCATTCGAAAGGCAGACACGTAGCCTTTTAAAATACAGCCACTGAAAACGAAGGAACTGGCTTCGTTTCCCCTTCCGTGCTGCACGCCGGAATTAATCTGGGTTAGCGGCTATTGAGACAGCGCCTTGCACTGTAATGGAAGACCCCGTCTCTGGTAAATGCTCAGCACGGTGATGAACGGCTTCATGTGTACAGGCAGCGCGGCCTAGAGGGTGAAGCACTGTGTGACATTGGACCAGTGAGTTAGCCTCTCTGTTCCTCCGTTTCCCCACCTGGACAGCCCTGCCCTACCTCAGAGGGGTGTTGCAGGGCTAAATACACTGCAGAGCGGGAGACGCTCCGATACTACGATGCTGAGGGCCAGGTAGGTACCTGAGGTAGATGCCCCGGTACCTAGATACCTGCAGGAGCAGGCCAGGGCAGGCTGAGCCAAGCCCTCCGCAGGGAGCGCTGCTCTGAGAGAGGAAACACCCGTCAACAGAGACGCAGCACTTGGTCCTTGTCCAGGGCTGAGTCCCAAACTCAGCTGCGTGGCTAGAGGGCCAGCTGCTGGGCCAAGGGCTGAGGAAGGTGACACGTAGGTTTGTGGGTGGAAGGGCCGGGGGGAAACGTACTGAGCATCTAGCCTCGGCCAGTGACATCTGCTGCCTCGTGCTGTCCCTGATCCTTCACTCTGGTCTCTTCCCAGCTGTCCCCTTGTGGCCACGTGCGGGCACCAGACCCGGAACTGGGCTCTGGTAATGGTCAGGCCCACACTGGACCCAGAGACACGGCCACCACCCTGCTCGTCCTTGCTTAGTTGCGTTAATCCCCTTAGCCAGCACGCCCCCCCCCCCCGGGCGCTCACTTTGATGCTTCACCAGCCATAGATTGGGGTGGGGAGAAGCTTTTGAACTGCACGTGAGACTCGCTGGCACCAAACAAGCTCCGTCCCCAGGGTAGCGTGGCAGGGTGACAGTCAGGCTCTGGGAGACGACCTTGTTAAGCCCCCATCTTCTACGTGTCCTGGGCAGAGAGGTAAGACATCCTCCACCTGTGAGCTCGACAATGGGTAGAAACTGGAACCCATCATCAGGACGCCTGGGTTCTATTCGCACCTCTGCTACTGGCTGGCAGCAGGACCTGGGGCAGGGCTTTTGACTTTTGTGCCTCAGTTTCCTCATTTGTGCAACTGGGCCCATCTCAAAGGGGGATTGTGAGGTTCATTGAACTCAGGGAAGGCAGGGTGACTCAGAGGCAAATGTTTATTATTTGGGGCCAGGGGCTGATCCTGGGTCAATGGCAAATCCCAGAGCAAGTCTCCTGCTCCTTGGCTCTCCCCACAGGGACGGGAGGTGCCGAATCAGGGGATCCCAGTTCCACTGGCTCATCAAAAAGCCAAGGCCCATCCACTTCTCTATGTGAGCAAGAGCACGGGGAGCTCCTGGTAACCTAGGATGAGCAGAAACGAGCCATAGCTGGCTAATCTCTCCCACACAGCTCCCTCCCCCAGCAGGCACTGTCCAGAGGAAGGAAACTAATGGCAGAGGATGCTAGTTAACACAGCCGGGCCTGCGTGCGGCCTGCCCTGACCTTGTGCTGTTGGCCCTGTTCCAATAGTGACGATGTTTCTTCCCAAAAGCAAGCCCCCTCGGCGGGGAGCGCTGGGAACCAGCGGGTCCAGGGGGTGCCAGCTGCAGCCCAGCCTAGCTTAGCACAGAGCTGGCCACCCGGGTGTTATGCTGATCACATGGCCACAAAGGACCGATCGAGAGGTTAATGAATTAAGTCTCCCACCAGCCTTGCCAAGTGGGAAGTACCCCCATTTTACAGCCAAGAAGACTGAGGCATGAAGCATGGCAGTGACTTGTCCAGGGCACAGCTGGGATTGTATCATCGGCTTCTCCGGTCTTGGCGCTGCCTCTTGCAACTCACCCACATCGGCTGCATGCTGGGCCTTAGCACAGCACAGCTCACAAGCAGGCCACTGGATGGGAGAGTCCACTAAGGGGTTAACCCTGCTCCAGCTTTGGGCTCCTTTTGGCAGATTCAGCTGGTGAGATGCTCCGCCCCAGGATCGACCAGCCAATGAGCAGTATTCCAGCTGGAGGGCAGGTGTGCTGCAGCATTGCATGCTGGGTATGGGCCCCACCAAGGCCAGGTCCCCAACACTGCTTTTCCCTGTCTTTTGCCATCCTAATAAAGACACTTTGTGCTTCTCATCAAGCGGTCTCCCCAGTAACCCTCATAACAGCCCTCTGAGCTAGGGCAGCATGGTTACTATCCCAGTACACTGAGAGAGAAACTGAGGCACATACAGACCACATGACTTGCCCACAGCCAGTGTCAGAGCTGAGGTTAGAGCTCAGGAATTGCTGACTCCTAGTCCCATACTCACAGCACTGGAGTAGACTTACAGAGAAGAGGGGTAAGTGTTGTAAGAAACCCACATGGCACGTAGGTTGTCACTATGCCACGCACGACCACACAGAACAATCACGGAGATGATCAGCACACAACGCTTATCCTCCTGCTCTAACAACAAAAGCTCCTGCCTCATGAGCTAAAGGAGAATCTTCATGAGCAATATAGGGGCTATGACACACAGCTGAGGACTGCTGGTTCCCTGCAGTAGAAGGCAATTGTGCACAGTTCACTGCATCAGCACCCCCACAAAGCAAGAGAGGCGGGCCAGCCTGCAGGATCAGCAGTGGGTGTGACGCTAGCAATCCTGTTGTCGAGGCAGAATAAAGCACCAGCAGTGCCACAGTGGCTTGTGTAAATTGCAGGCACGAAATGGTGAGCACTTGGCACTTGTGCTGGGCAAACTGTCAGCCTCTGTGTGGATTTCACCTGACCGGCCCAGGGGACGGTCAGCGCTAAGCTCTTTATCTCTGTCTGTGTGGGCTTTTTCAGTGGATTTGAACAGGGGGCGGGGGGCAGGATTCATGACTGAAGCCCCTAAGCCACTTTCACAAAGCTGGCTACTCCTCAGGGACTAGCACCCCCTTGAATTTCTACGGCTCCTTCCACAGCCAAAGAGCATTGGATGAGCAGCACCATCAAAATGCAGCTGCCTCTGGAGAGGAGCACAGCACCCAACCCCCACACAGCCGTGCAGGGAGACCTGATCTCTCTAGGTCAGGGCTAAGGTGCACCGGTGAGGGAAGGCTGTGTTCTCATTACGCCCATCCTGTGGCCAGTGGACCCCACCCCATTCCTGGGGGTCACTGAAACCGATGCTTTTGAGGAGCACTCAACCCACATAGAACAGCCATGAGTAACTGCCGGGCCCCAAACAGAGAGTTAGAGCCTGGGGAAAAGAAACAACCTAGAAATCCAGCCCGTGTTTTAAAGCTGTATTCCCAGGACACCGCTGCCGTGAGGACATTACAGTTCCAGAGAAGGACATGGAGCGCTAGGACTAGACACATCCGCTACGTGGCCTTCCCCTGCCATTAACCTAGGAACATCACACGGCCAACGCCTGGCACAGTGCAGGGGGAGGGGCATTAGCCAGCTGTCTCTAATCGCCCTGGCAGGTCTGGCCCCCCATGGCACGTGAGGTGCCTATTCAGCAGCAGGACTGGTGATGTCCTGCCTGATGCAGTCGGCTGCATGTGGGTTGCACCTGGCCATGCCCTGCCCGTTCAGCTGTGCAGCTATGGCCTGATCTGCCACACAGTGGGGGCATCTCTACCCGGATGAACCTGGTGAACACACCCGCCGCGAGCCGCGCCCCGCGCCCCCAGCAGGGGCCTCTCCCCTGGGCAGGCAAACGCTCAGAAGGCACAAAGATTATCCGGGGTGACACAGGAACTCCATGGCTCGCGTGGCGGAGCAGGCCGTCTGCAGGCTGAACTCAGATCCATCCCAGCCTTGCCCTTGCCCGGGTGGAATCAGGGGGCAGGCGGCTCCCTGGTCACCCAGCACTGGGTGGGCTGAGCCTGGTATCTGACGCCTTCTTTGCAAGGGCGTTGAATCCATCAGCACCCACAGCCCCCTTCCTCACTGGGTCTGAGCCGGGCCAGCAGCTCGACTGGGATCATCAAAGGCAAAACGTCTGCAGAGGGCAGACCCGGGGATTGGACCGCACGGTGGACCCGCCCTAGGCACGGTTTAGAACCACCTCGCCGAGGCAGGAAGGGATGGAGAGGAGACGGGGACTCGCTCCTGGGGAAGAGCACCCAGGAGCTGCGTCTGGAGCCCACAAGGCTGGCGTCCATGGCTCTTGGCTTGGCATGACTGCCCAGGCCGTGTCCCAAGGGCGACCCACGATTCCCAAAGCAGCCCCCTCTCCTAGGCCCACTGCAGTTAATGGGAGCTTGGCCACGGACTGCCCTGGGTCCAGGATCTCACTCCTCTCCCATTCGGGCAGAGTTAGCCTCAGTCGCCTCTGGGAGGCACAGATTGGTCAGGGTCGGGCAGAGCCTAGAGACCTGGTTCATTAACGCCTTGGCTATGTCTTCACTGCACACAAAGCCCTGGTTCTGACTCGAGTTTGAGCTGAGCTCCGCTTCCATCCACACCCATGAGCCTGACTCCGGTCAGCAAGCCTGCCGGATGCGTCCTAGGGCCCTGCTGGGGGTGGGTCGGAGTCTGAGTCTTGCTGTGACTCAGGCCCAGGCCCCGTCGTTCTGTAGTGTGGACGCAGCTCAGGCCGCAGCCCCGAGGCAGAAGCCCGCGTAGTGTGGTGTGGACGTGTTAGCACGGCCGAGAGGCCCGGCTCCAGGTTTGCAATGCAGCGCGGCCACTCGAGGGCAGGTTTGGAAACGCCGAGTCCTCACGCCCGGGGCCCGCAGACGGCGGTTTGCAACGGAGGGTGGACAGCCCCATGGAGTCCGGGCCCCCAGATGCAGGAAGGAGCTTGTCACCCTCAGCCTCAGGGGTAAATGCCAGGCCCAAACTGCTCCTCCCCGTCCCAAATGTCCCATAACCACAGCCTGGTGGCTATTTCCGCCCTTCTTTCCGCCCTTCCCTCGGTCCCGCTCCTGCGGATTGTGGCCCAGCAGCTTCCCGCTCCTGCGGCCTGAGAGAGGAAAACTTGCCCTTGGTTTCCTAATCTCCCTTTTACAAAACGTCAGCGTCCTGTTAAGTGTGTGCGTGGGGGGGTCCTGCAGATAAAGGGGGGGCCGGTGTCCCCTCTGGACTCCTCCTCCCCAGTCCGGCATCACGCTGAGCACTATTTCCAAAGCACCACCTTCTTCGCCTGGTCCACGCTCACCACGCACTGGCCTGAGAAGCACCACGCCACGGCATTCACAGAGGCCCTGGATGGGGGGCAAGGACACAGGCAAGGAGAATGAAGAGGATGCTAATAAGGGTCCGGCCTTCCCATACAGGGCTAGGGATGGAAAGCGGGTAGGGATGCTGTTATCCCAGTGGGGAAACTGAGGCACGGGGAAGTTAAGTGCCTTGGCCAAAGCCATGGAGGGCTTGAGCCAGAGTAGAAGGCGGAGTTCCTGGGTCCCAGTCCTGTGCTCACACTGGTCTCCCATCAGTGAAAGAGGAGCAGGTACCCCCAGGAATGATGGGGATAGTATGACAGTCAGTCAACAGAGGGGGCAGATCTGTGAATGGCATAAACCAGTACAGCTTCACTGAGCCCTGATTTACCCGTGCTGAGGATCTGCCCAAGATACTGTGGAGGCAGGGTGGCCTAATGTCTAGAGCACCTGCACAGGTGTTGGGAAACCTGGGTTCTAGTTCTGGCTCTTCCACTGGCCTGCTGGGTGACCTTGGGCAAGTCACCTCATTGCACTGTGCCTCAGTTTCCCCATTTGTGATTCTAACCTTCTTCATAAAGTTCTTGGAGATCTCTGAATGGAAAGTGCTCTATGACAGGAGTCCCCAAACTTTTCGGGCCGCGGCCCCTTACCGCGACCCAGCGGCCACTCGCGGTCCCCCCCGGGGTATGTCTGCCGAAAAGCCACCGCAAAAAGCGGAAGCTTCCGCTTTCCGTGGTGGCATTTCGGTGGGACCAAAATAGCCCACCCAGGAGTTTGGCAGTCTTCCAGGAGGGCGTGGCCGCAGCACCGGAATCTCGCGCACCCCCTGGCATGGGGGTGCGCGCACCCCAGTTTGAAGACCACTGCTCTATGAGAACTAGCTATTATTATTCTTAAGCTTGTGCTTTCACTAATAGCACCTGTATATGGACAAGGCTTGTGTCTTAAAATACCCTTGTAAGAACCAGTATTATACAAATGGGGAAACCGAGGCACAGTGCAGTTAAGTGATCACACATTGAGTTGGTGGAAGAGCAGGGCACAGAAGCCAGGAGTCCTGGCTCCTAGTCCCCTCCCTTAACCACTGGGTTGCCCTGTCCTCCTTCCTAGGAGCACAAGCTCAATCACCCAGCACCCAAATCTGTAAAGCCACCCCTGTGGATGAAAGCACTTCCCTGTGCAAGTCTCGGGGCCAGTGGTGAAGGACGCGGGCATGGGGAGGATCCCACAGCACAGCTGGCTCTGGTCCTGTCCGCTCCCCACAAAGGACCCTTGCAAAGGAGATGAGGACAGAAACCTGGAGGGATGGGGCCGTGGCAGGGAGAGGGGAGCCGTGGGGGCTATTGGGACCCCATCACACACTCACCCCCACTCTCTAAAGCTCCCCAGTGTCCAGTGCACAAACCCTGCACCCCATTTTCTCCAGCTCTGGCTGAGCAGACGTTGCAACACGATCCATCCGTCCCACCCTCAAAACACGGGCCCAGGAACTTCTGGGGTGCCCCAGACAGACCTTTTTACAAAGCCTCTTTCCCAGGCTCCCTGCCCCAGCCAGCCCACTCCCCCAAACGCACCTTGAGCGACTGTATCCCAGGAGCCTGGTTTATTCCCAACTGGGCCGGTGCTCTCCATTCCTTCCCCACGGGAGCAGCCGGAGCAGGCTCCCCTCCCACCTGATCTGACCTCTGCTGTACCCGGGCTCCTGGCTTAATGCACTCAGCCTAGAGCCGTTTGGACAGCAACCTGCCCTAAGGGCCAGCGGAGCCTCACCTGTGCTCCCCAGACAGGATCGTTTCCAGCTTCCCGCTCTCCATGTTCCAGAGGTAGAGGGAGCCGTCCGAGGAGCCTGCCAGGACGTAACTCTTATCGGGGCTAGAGCGGGGGACAAGGAACAGAGAAGAGCGTAAGCCCAGCATACAGAGACTCCTCTGCTGATTCTTTGATACTGGTATGTGACATCGGGACTCCAGTCCAGAGAGGCACAGAATCCTTTCCAGGGTTTGGCAGCTCCATCCAGAGAATCATATTGAGACCAGAGTGCAGCAAACATGTGGAACTCCCTGCTGCAGGAGGGTGCTGCTTAACCAAAGGGCTGGAGAGTTTGAGAGTCTCTAATGGCCACAGCTCCACAAGCCCAGGGCAGACTAAGGGTAGCTGCAGCCCATATTCCAGGCTGTTCATTCATCACCAGCAGGTGCCAGCAAAGAATCCCACAAACCTCCTGTAGGGACGACCCTGCCCTGGCCCTATGGAAAGGGACTGAAAAGGCCAAGGGGCCTTTTCCATGTGGTGTCCACGCTCCGGGCTGCTGGCTCTGTCCCTCCTGAGGCTTTAGGTGGATGGAGGGCAGGGGGCTCAGACACCACGGTGATGGGCTCCGGAGGGATACCTGAGAGGTAAATTCGCATGCTCACCGGGGACCGATTAGCACCGTGTTCCTTAAGCCCATGGGCTCATCCTTCCACCCCACAGCACATTCCCTAGGGGCTGAGAGCTGCCCTGCTAACGAGATGAGAACGTTGATAGCATTCACTGATCCAGCCCAGCAGATCAGAGAGGTCTGATTCCTCCGGCTGGGAGCCGGTCGCGTGGCCTAGAGCCAGGGAAGAGCCAGGCAAGCTGGGGGACTGGTGAGTTTGCCACTGATACCAGCAAGGGAGCAGGGCTGGAGCGGCGGGGCAGACCCCCAGGTGAAGAGCCCACGTTCAGGGAAGCAGCCCTTTGGCTTCTCAGGAGAACGCAGGGTCCTGCTCTTGGCGGGATGCGGGAGGAACTGCTCATGGGGAAAGCTGCCAGCAGGACCCCAAGGACAGCCACAGACTGGGGGGTGAACAGAGATCAGGTCAGGAGCGAGGGGCACTGGCTGGGCCAGGGGTGGCGAAGCCTGGGACTGGGACAGCAGGGTCTGTGGGGCAGGAGCAAGGGCCACTAGTGGGGCTGGAGGTGGCGAGGCCCAGGATGGGGACAGCAGGGTCTGTGGGGCAGGAGTCGGGGGCACTGGCTGGGCCACAGGTAGGATGCCTGCCCATTATGTGCCTGCACGATGCCTGGCTCGCTGGCATTGTGGGTCCTTCTCTCACCCGAACCCTGAGCTCACAGCAATAACCCAGAGCTGTGTCAATGGACGGGTGAGCTCGGCATTGCAGATCCCCAGCTCCGTTCACAACCACATGCCCTCGTGCGAGGAGTTCCCCTCCCAGTGACCCCTGTGGGGCATGTCTCCTTTATCACTCCTGGTCTGGCCTGCGGGAGGGCCAAGCCGGTGCGTACAGCTCCGAGCACAGCCAGCACCCCCACCCCCGCTTACCTGAAGATCGCCTTCGTCCAGTCCGAGCCGCACTTGAAGCCGTCGGCCCTGCAGACACAAACCATCCCTGGTGAACGTGAAGGGCGACAGCTCCCTTAGGGGCACGCCTGGGGCGGGGGCTCGAAGCCCCACAGAGGGGCTGGGACAGGCTCCGCTGCTCAGTACAAGCCACCCAGGGCAGTGCTGCTGGCTTGCGGGACAAAGCGCCAGGCTCTGGGTTCGGACACGAGATCCCTGCGACCTCAGGGACCCGACACCAGCTCCCCGGCTTCCATGCCCCCGGCAGCCAGCTGCAGACGCAGGCTCGTGGGATGGCACAAGTTACTTCTGACGGGGTAACTCCAGCATCTCTGCCAGCCCACGAGGACACTGGGGTGGCATCACCCATTTGGCTCTGGCCCCCTGCGGGTTGAGACAGCCGCTCACCCAGTCATGACGTGGAAGAGGGGCAGCGTCAGGCCCCCTTGGGCTCCTGGAGAAGCAGCGTGACTGGCTCTGGAGGGGCAGCTTCGCCCAAGGGCGGGTGCTTCGGGCTGTGGGCGGGCAGGACACAGAATTGGACTCAAATCCCAACTCTGCCCCTGGCCCTGCTGGGTGACCCTGGGGAAGTCACTCCCCGTGCCTCAGTTTCCCCCAGAGAACGTCCGAGGACTGGTGCGATCCACGGCTGCTGAGACAGATCAGGGCAGGAAGGAGGGGTGTCTGAGCAGGACGCAGGGGTAGAATAGCCCCAGTCCTGGAAGGGTGGCAGAGAACCGTTCAGGAGGGGACTGGATTACACTTCGGGGGGTCAGCCAGGCCAGGCCTGGCCCAGGCTCTTGGGGCCAGTGTCCCGCCCGCCGCTCACCGGAACACCTGCCGGACGTTGTTCATCTTCAGGTCAATGACCTTCAACGTGTTGTCCCGGGAGCAGCTGAGCAGGTGCATCTGGTCCTGGCTGACGTGGAGGGAGGTGACTTTCCCCTCGACTGGGATCACCTCCGTGCATCGGGGGCCCCTGGGGCGCGGCGGGCAAGGGGCTCATTAGCGATGTCGCCGTCCCGCGGAGAACCCACCCCGGGGCTGCCCACTCCCGAAGACCCACGTGGATCAGAACCACCCTCCTGTTCCGTTCGGATTCCCGCTTCCAGGGGTTGTCAGTTACATTCTGTCCCTGCTCATCTAGGAACCGCAAGGCTCATTTAGGGGAGTTAATCAACCCGGACGGATCCGTTGCTAGGGAACGGACGAGATCCCTCCCCACTCAGTGCCGCCCAGGGGATGGCCGGTGGGCAGCCCGCCGGGTAGGAACAGCCCAGGGGAGAGAGAGAGACATGGTGGCAAGACACACGGTGGGTTTAGCGCCGATTAGCCGAGTCGGGGGGACGCCGCGCTCGGAGGCCGGGTGAAAGAACCCGCTGAACAGCCGAGCGCCTGGCCACTCTGGATCATGACCCGTCCGCAGCCGGCATCATCCCAGGGGGCGAGTTCCACTGGAACCCACGCGCACACCCGGGCCAGGCCCAGATGAGCTGCCCCAGAGGCAACACTTCCCAGCCCCGGGTGGGACTTTGGCACTTAGATTGTGGTGCTTGTACGGCGACCAACGCAACAGCATCTGAGCATTAACAGACTCATCCCACGGCCCCGCAGGGAAAACGTATCTCTAAGATCACAGAGGGGAAACTGAGGCACGGAGACATTGAGCAACTTGCGCAGGGAGCCAGGAATCTCCCAATTACCAGTCCAGGCTGTAACCACCAGCTTATCCTGGAAAGGTCGGTCTGAGACTATCCAGGAGGGGGGCTCACTGCTTAGCAGCCCCCTGAGGGGCAGCAAGGCCTACCCGATGGAGCATAAGCCACCAAGCAACTCCTGAGTTCTAACCCTGGGTCCAACACTGACTCCCTCTGTGGCCCCTGGGTGAGTCACTTAGCCATTCCGTGCCTCATTTTCCCCACCTGTGAAACAGGGAGAAAGCACAGCGCCCTCACTGGGTAAGCAGAGCCTAGGGTGGACAGGTCTGAAGTTGGGCAGGGAGGCGTTTCTAGAACTGTAGGGCAGTGCTTTCTCCTGCTTGTTTCCCCAGTGCCAAGCAGGGAGCCAGAGACCCCAGGGGCCCAGCTGGTGGCTAACCAGCTGACGCTCCTTGTCTGGCAGCTCTTCGCCTGGGAGGAGAGTCACCTGCTATCCCAGAAGCGGATCTTCTTGTCGTGGTGGCCGCTCACGATGACGTTGTCACAGCACACCACATCGTTGCAGTAGGAGAAGACGTTGATGGTCCGGCAGCCTGCGGGGACAGCATGGCTGTAAGGGTGGGGGGAGCGAGGACAACAGTAGGGGCCGAGGCTGTTGGGACAGGGCCAGGGCACAGGGGGCTCTGCTGTGGCCCGTGCTACCTCACAGGCCGTCTACCCCCGGCATGGCCCACAACGCGCAGGGGAGCTGGGCCCGGCGTTGGGTCCCACGCTCCAGACCCGAGTTCAAATCTCGGACGACGAGCTCACCTGGGACGGGCTTGGTCTGTTCTCACCACGACCGGCTCGGTGCCTTGGGCAACCCCAGTTCAGGGCGGCTTGGCCCAACCACGGCTCCCCTCATCCTGCCCCCTTGTTACGCCTTGCTGCTGGCTCCTGCTGCGGATTTGTCCAGCGCCCAGCACAACGGGGCCCTGATCTGATGGCGCTTCGAGGCCGATCGCCATGTGACTAGTAGCCCCAGGGCTGGAAAAGGCTGGAGCTGAATTCCAAGAACGGGGCGGAGACCCGTGGCCAGGGACGGGGAAGTCCGGGGCTGGCAGGGCCCCCTCTCCGGCAGCTCCCCGGATTTCCCGAGGGGGTCCCCATGGCGAGGAGCCCCAGCGTTCCCTTCCCGGAGCAGTTCTCTGGCCATGGGCGAGGTGCATAAAGACAAAGGACACGAAACTCCCAGCCCCGGTAGGTGCCTACTTGGCTCCCCCCACAGCCACAGCTGGAGGGACAGGGGCCATCAGTAGCCACAGTGCTGCCTGCTCCTAGCACCCTCCTCCTAGGCCTGCGGTGCTCTGCAAATATGGCAGCCCAAAGATGGCCAGCTCTGGTCCCCCTCCCCTCCACAGTCTGTTGTTGATCCACCTGCTCTTAACGCCAGTGTGCGAACTCCCTGGGGCAGGGACTCTCCCAGTTTCACTGCCCAGGATAATGCCCCCAGCTGGGACCGCTAGAGGCCATTTCCTTTGGGGAAACTGAGGCACGGGGGAGGGGAGCACATTGTCCCAGGGGCAGCAGGACTGGGAATCAAACCCAGGCCCCCGACTTGAGTCCTGTGCCCTGCCCACACGATCACACTTGCCCTCCTATGCCTGCTTCTCGCCTCTGGTCTGCCACAGACCGGCTGTGTGACCATGGGCAAGTCACTTCCCTGGTCAGTGCCTCAGTTTCCCCATTTGGACTTGATGCAGCGACTGCCTCTCGCTTTGTGGTTGTGCATGATCCTAATCTAGATTCTGCTGCAATACAATAATCATCCCGTGCCACTACAGAGCAGTGGATGCACACACTTGACACGCCCCCTAGTGGAGGTCGCTGGTAAGACACAGGACGCCACGCCCGACAAAGTCAGCTACTTACAGGCCCCTTTGCCCAGGTCCCACTCTTTGACTGTCCTGTCCCGGCTGCCCGTCACGGCTTGGTGGCGGGTGGAGCGGAATTTGGCAGCTGTCACTTTGTCAGCGTGGCCCGTGAGCGTCTCCTAGACAACGGAACAGCTGGGGATGTTAACGGATTTAGGGGCTTTGTGATGTTATTGTCTTCCCAATAATCTAATTTTAAAAAATACATCAAACCAAGGCAAATGACACACAACGGCCTTGTTACAGAAAAGTCAGCCCGTTATGGACTTGGAGAACATAGAGTCCAACACTGCCTCCCTGCTGGAATTGTTGCAGAACTGAAATGCATTTGGGGCTTTTAAAATTACTTAAAACATTACAACCTCTCTGCGATTCCAAATAATGAACCCAGTACACAGACTCCCACACTTCAAGGTCAGAAGGGACCGTCATGATCATCTAGTGTAACCTCCTGCATGCTGCAGGCCACAGAACCTCACGCCCCCGCTCCTGTAATAGACCCCGAACCTCTGGCTGGATCACTGACGTAACTCAGAGAGCTCCCCACCACGTGTCCCATCACTGGTTGTTGGGGATATTTGCTGCTAGCAGTCGCCAATAGGCCATGTGCCATTGTGGACGATCTCCTCATACCGTTCCCTCCATAAACTCACCAAACTCAGTCTTGAACCCAGGTGGGTTTTCGCCCCACTGCTCCCCTTCGGAGTCTGTTCCAGAACCTAACTCCTCTGATGGTTAGAAACCTTCATCTCATTTCAAGCCTAAACTTGTGGACAGCCCGTTTACAACCATTTGTTCATGTGTCCACACTGGCCCCTCACTTAAATAACTCCTGTCCCACTCTGGTGTTTATCCTGCTGGTGTATTTATAGAGCGTGATCATCTCTCCCCTCAGCCTTCTCTTGACTAGGCCAAACAAGCCAAGTTCCTGGAGTCTCTCCTCATTAGGTAGGTTTTCCATTCCTCGGATCATCCTAGTTGGCCTTCTCTGTACCTGTTCCAGTGTGAATTCATCTTTCTTAAACAGAGGAGTCCAGAATTGCACAGGGTATCTAGATGAGGTCTCACCAGTGCCTTGTATAATGGTCTTCAGGCTGCACTAGCCTTTTTCATGGCCACATCACATTGGCTGCTTGTAGTTATCTTGTGATCGACCAAAACACCCAGGTCTTTCTCCTCCTTCTCTATGGGCAGGCTGGGTTTGGAAGCAGTGGTGGAGGACTTGGGATCTAGTTCTCAGTTACACTACAGCTCCTTTCTGCTCCCCAGAAGAGGGCAGAAATAGCCTCTGAAACCCTTTCCTGGCTGGTGGGAGGACTTGCTTTCAGGGGCGCCACTAGAGCACACAGCACTACAGCTATTCTTGGCTTCATGGGAAGCAGAGAGCGAGATGGAACAGCCCTGAGGCTGCTCTGGATTACACCAGGGACCAGCCAGTCCTGCTGTAACAGATCCCCAGCCAGACTCGCACGGCTCCACAACATAGGGTGCACCAAAGTGCTTTGAAGCTCCTCCCCGAATCTGCCCCACCAGGCATGGGGCTGCTGAGATTGACACCCTGTGACGTTATTGACATGAATTGGGACCGTGTAGATCATTGGTGCAACCAAGGTCCTGCAGGGGCACCAAATCTTGTGTAAAGGGGGTCATATAAGGTGTCTAAGACCAGGTTACGGTTTGCTGGTTCTGATTATACTATCTGTATGCATGTGTCATTTTTGTAGTTGAAGTTATAAATATTGGCTCTCTACTGTCTGTATCTCAAACTTATGCTGTGCTACTGGGTGACATCCCAGACAAATTGCTGTTAGCTCTGCTTGGCCTGCTTGATGGCTCATTAAGGACCATAAGCTATACAATTAACCCATGGAGAGCTCGGAAGGCTCCAATCCACATAAGAAGTCTACCTAAGGACATTCCAGGTAGCATTTGTGTAATGGCTGCTTCCTGCAAGTCCTGAGTCATGCATGGACATGTGACGTGCCCACGTGACCCCCAAACTCCATTTTGCTGTAATTTTCCACAATAAGAACAAATAGGTTCTTACACCTGGAAAAGACTATAAAAAGGTGATGTATCATCTCCATTTCGTCTTCATCCTGCTTCTTACCTCTGTAAGGACCTTTGCTGCAAACTTAAGCTTTCAACAAAGGGCTGAAGGACCCATCCCAGCTGTGGATGTTTGTACGCCAGGGACTCGATTTGAACCTGCAGTTTATTCTGTCATTGCTACAAGCCTGAACCAAAAACTTTGCCATTACTCTATATAATTGATTCCATTTAACCAATTCCAGCTCTCACCTATATCTTTTCCCCTTTATGAATAAACCTTTAGATTTTAGATTCTAACGGATTGGCAACAGTGTGATTTGTGGGTAAGATCTGATTTGTATATTGACCTGG
The DNA here is from genome assembly GCA_007922305.1 of Dermatemys mawii. NCBI lineage: Eukaryota > Metazoa > Chordata > Testudines > Dermatemydidae > Dermatemys > Dermatemys mawii. The sequence continues at coordinate 2,605,779 of ML677344.1, read as the reverse complement.
GTCTGGGGCTTGGTCCTTTGGGATCAGGAGAACTTTCTTCTTTTATTGGGGTATTGGTTTTCATAACCATTTGTCCTCATAACGAGCGGCTGCTGGTGGTGATACTGGGAGACTGGCTTGTCTAAGGGAATTGCTTGTGTAACTTTTGTGGCTAGCCAGTGGGGCGAAACCAAAGTCTTCTTTGGCTGGCTGGTTTGGTTTGCATTACAGGTGGAGAAACCCCAGCTTTGGGCTGTAACTGCCCTGCTTGAAGCGATTTGCCCTGACTTGACACTCTCAGTTGGGTCCTGCCCGAAACAGCTTCGTTGCACACCCTCATTGAGCCTGGGAGGCCGGCTACTGGCTTGGTGCGAGAATCCCGCACGGAACCGCCCCCGTGGGAAGGGGCACGGAGCCTAGATCCGAATGCTACGGGCAGCCGAACGCTGCGGGCAGCTCCAGCCAGCAGTTCTCAGGGGACCGATCCGCCAGCGCAGCCTGGAGAGTCTCTGAAATCCAAGGGCTGAAAGTTTCACTGGCTCCGCACATTCTGTGCGAGGGGTTTACACCAGCGAAGCAGCTGGCCCCGGGGCCTTTGACAGCAGCTGCAGCAGGGCCGGAGGGGAACGGTTTCAAACAATTGCACCAGACTTGGGTGGGGATTCCCGCACTTCACCTTGAGACACTGAAGCCCAGAGCCTCCCAGATATCTCGGCTCCCAACTCCCATGGGAAGTTAGGAGCCTAGACACCTTGGTCGATCTGGGCCGCAAGCACCTACAGCGGAGTATGTTCCATGGGGCTGACACGCGACTGCGGGAGCGATCCCTGGTGACCCTCCATCCTCACCATCTCCCCCTAGGTGTCTGGATCGTTCCCCGGTTGGCAGGGGATACTCACAGCCCCCCACCCCCAAAGGCAGGGACCCAGACAAGACCCCGCGGCACTGACTTTGGATCGGCAGTCCCTGATACGCCACAGCTGCGCCGCATTGTTGTAGGCCGCTGTCAAGATCTGGCAGCCCTGAAAGAGGAGGAAGAGGGAGTTGGCGGGAATAGGCGGGGATCTGGCGGCGCAAGCAGGGGGTTCCCGCCCCAGGCACCCAGGATCACAGAGCTCAAGCGACGCCGCGTGTGTGCAGTTAGCGTGGTCCGTGCCTCGCCGTGGGGCGCCCCTGAACGGTTGGCACGATGAGACCAGTACAGAACCTGCCTGCTGCTTCTCCTTGTCGGGGGTGGGGGGGTGTATTCACTTCGCCGGGGGAAGACTGGATTCAGCTGCTGCCTCTCTAGCGTGAAGAGGCCCCGGAAAGGCCTGCAGGCCGCTGATCACGGCGAGACCGATGCGATCATCCAGGCAGCCTGGACCTCCCCCGGGCCTCCCCGCAGCCTGCCCCATCTACCTTGCAGCCTTCTCCCCCTTGCTTAGTCCCCTGTCTCATTCCCTTTCCCATGCTGTGGGGCACCCCCTTCCTGGCCAGCCCTGTCTTCTCATTGCCCCTTTCCCCTCACCTCCTCCCTGCACCTCCTGCCGGCTCAGTCAGTGGGAGAACGGAGGCCAGCACAGGATCACTGTAAATGCAGGGGGGTAGCGGGGTGAGTGCACCAGGAGGGACCTAGCACTAGTTCAAACAGGAGCCAATCGGGGGGAGTTGAATGGTTTGTGCTAGACGGGAGCTCAGACCAGGTGATCACTGCGGTCCCCCCTGGCCTGGGAATCTACGAAGCTCCAGACACTGTCCCTGTCGCCCTGGGGCTGGGATAAAATGGCCAACCCTGCTCTCCTCCCGGCCATTCACACGCCTCCCAGGGGAGCGCCCCGTCCCCAAGGCACGGCCTGACCCTCCCAGACAGCGCCCGGAGAGCTACCAGGGCTCCCAAGACTGGGGGAGCCGGCCCCTTTCCCCTCCTGGAGTCAACGAGGCTCTCGAAAGACCCCCACCCACCTCCACCAGCTAACACCCGAGCACCGGCTGGGGGCTGGACCAAAGAACTTGGGCTACGCCGGACCACCAGCCACTGGCCATCCAAGAGATGGCTTCTCTCTGCTGCCATCTAGTGCCCACACCATGCAAAGGCTCCTGCTGGCTGCACCTCCAATGCATGGTGACCCCTACCAGAGACAGACCCCCGTGGGGGAACGGGGGACTCCTCTATTCAAAGCACCTTCTTGGATGGTCCCACTCCTGCTCCACCCCTCCCCAGCGTGGTCTGGAGCCTCCCTTTCCCTTCCAACTTCCCAGCAGCCTCCCTTCTCCTGTCCTGTGGTTCCTGACACACCACAGTCTCCTTTCTGCGTCCCCCGGGGCTTCCGAGTGGCTCAGTGAGGAGCAGGCGACTCAGAAGCTCCGTAGCTCTCCTGGCCCCACGGCTGTGACCCCTGGAGAACATCCAAGCTCTGCAAGAGCCAGGGGTTGCCCATGGGTCGCTGCTCCAGGGGCGGTGAGGAGTCAGGGGACCCGGACGCTAGGCCAGGTTCTACCACCGATACACTGGGAGGAAGCCACAGAGACCAACCAGCCCTTCGCCGGACTGGGCAAAATACCCCTGCAGGCCTCTGGCTTATTTTTTCCCTGGCCCGGCTCCCCCACCTCCCCTCTGCCCTAGGAATGACTCCTGCCCCTCGTCAACCCCCTCCTCGCGGTCGCGACAGCCGGGGGAGCTGGTTGCCTGTAGAAGGAAGAGGCGACCAGCAGGGAGAAGAGAACGGAAGAGCCGGCAGATGTGCCATGCTCTGAGCACAGAGGCTGCGGCTGCCCGCGGCTGCCCCCGGCTGCCTCTGTCCCTGGATCCTGGCTCAGGACGGTCCCAGCCCAGCTGGGCCACAGGGCCGGCCGAGCAACGCCCCACTCACCGATGGGTCAAACTCGATGCTGGTGATGCTGCCGCTGGCCCCTTCCAAGGTCTGCAGACTCTCCAGCCTCCCTGAGAGCGGACAGACAAACAGCCCGGTGATTAGCCCCCGGGGCAGCAGGGTGGGGCGTAACAACTGCCGAGACAGCACCAATTCCTGAGCCCTCGAGGCCCTGGCAGCTCTGAGAATCCAGAAGCTGGAGGCACCCCAAGTCAGAAGCCACTTTAAAAAACAGCCTTGACCTCTCAGTGCCTCAGTTTCCCTCTCTGTGTAATGGTTTTTTGTTTTTTTTTACATAGCACTGTCTCTAAGCAGAGAACACCCAGGGTCTGGGGGATGCTCGGGTCTGAATTTCACGGCTCTGCTGCAGAAAGTGGAGTAGGAAAGGAAGCCGTAGGAGGGCAGAAGGGGTCTGGCTGTGAGGGCAGGGTCTGTTTCCAGGGCTGCAAGGCCCTTGGAGATTTCGGGAAGGGGAAAGGAAAGGCTCTGGGGGCGCTAAAGGGAAGGTGCTTAGAACAAGTGACGAAGCGACAACTAAGTCAAGGCCAGACTCTGCAGTGACCTGCCTCAGTGACTTCTGCCATCTGGAATAAGCCCGCGTGTGAGCACACCCTACCGCACCTGAGACCCGGGACACAACCCACACGCTCTGTAGCCTGCACCATGACAAGGTGGGCCAAACCAGAACTGCCCACCAAGGTCCTCTTTGCTGGCCTCAATTGTACTGCTGCGTTCTGTTTGGGGGCTGATGGGTTCCACCCCAGACATGGCTGCATTTCAGCTCGGTGCAGCAAAGTGGGGCTCCCAACACTTTAGAAGGGACAGAAAAGGACTGGGCAGTCACAGGAGGATGAAACAAGGACTTGATGCCCTCACAGGAGTGGGGACAGTCCCTGGCATGACAGGGTTCGCTACCACTCACAAGGCTGTCTGCAGCTCAGCGGACCACAAGCCGGATCCCTGCTGGGACAGGGTATTACCACCCGGCAAGCTGGGCTTCGACTGAGACTCAGCTGCCCTCCCGCTCCCACGGTCACCCAAGGCTTGGCGCGGTATTTGACTCCCCTGGCCAGGAACAGCCAGCTGCCCGTCCGTTGCCGTACCTCCTGCCACGTTCCAGAGTCTGACGAGGCTGTCGGCTCCGCCCGTGGCCAGCACACCAGAGCTGGGACTGAACTGGACTGCGTTCACCTCGGAGAAGTGTGCCTCCTGGAGGAGAGAAAGGAGAACGAGTGAAACTGTGAAGGTCTCATGGGATCAGTGACCGGGTGTTACCCTAAGGCCTGGCGTGGGCAGGGCAGAGGGCCAGGACTTGGATGCATGAGGCTGAGGTTTGTTAGCCAGGTCTCCAGTGTCTTCTCAATCAGCTGGCCCAGCAGGTTCCATCCACCTCCCACAACGAACCTCAGGGTCTGAGCTCCACGGGGCGGCTACTGCCAGGAGTCTCCTAGTAGCAACTAATCGGCCCAGCTGATGTCAGGTCCTCCATTGTTAGTTACCCACAAGGTCCACGGGTCAACCAATGAAACGAATAGGCAGCAGGTTTAAAACAGACACAGGGAAGTATTTCTTCACACGATGCACAAGCAACCTGCGGAACTCACTGCCTGGGGATGTCGTGAAGCCAAAAGTCAAAAAAGAACTAGATAAGTTCATGGAGGACAGGTCAACGGCTATTGGCCAAGACAGGCAGGGACAGGACCCCAGGTTCAGGTCCCTAAACCTCTGACTGCCAGAATCTGGGACGGAACGACAGGGGATGGATCACTCTACAATCGCCCTGTTCTGTTCATTCCCTCTGAAGTATCAGGCACCAGCCGCTGTCAGAGACAGGATACTGGGCTTGGTGGCCATTGGTCCGACTCAGCATGGCCGTTCTTACGTCCCTATGCACTGGGCGCAGTACACACGCTTCCGATATGTTTACACCGTCATCTGCGCTAGATGCTGGTTGGCTAGAGGAGACTATGAATGAAAACGCACTGGGTAGGTGGCTGGGAGGCTCGATCGGAGCGGCCTACGTGGGTTTGCAGTTGCTAGGCCTGTGACAGAGCAGACAGTGATCAACGAGGCGCAGTGGCCAGGGGATGCAGCCAGCAGGCGTCAGCCACTCTCCGCAGCCAATGCACCGAGCCGGGGAGGAAGCCCCGGGTAGCGCACACTGTCCCACATCTCCTCGGCAACACGGGATGCCACGAGCATACCCCACCGGCCGCCTGGCCTGGGTGGGCACGGACCACGCACCTCCCTGCCCTGGCTCCCCACAGGGCAGCGCAGGGGTGAAAGTAACTTAAAGTACTTACCGGCACGCAGGGTGTCCGGGGTCCTGGGCAAGGTGTGTATAGGGGCGGAGGTGGCTCTGGGTCCCTGGAAGGGGCGTGGCCTCAGGCAGAAGGGGAGGGGTTGGGGCCAGACTCCCCCAGCCAGCCCTTCAGTGCTGCCTGGCTGTGCCGCTCGGGGCTTCAGCAGCGATTTAAAGAGCCCCGGGCCCTTTTTAAAGCCACGGCAGCGCTTTAACGTCGGCTGTGTACCGGCCCGTACCGCTTACTTTCACCTCTGCGGCAGCGACCGAAGGTCAAGGTTGCAGAACCATAGGGCCAAAGTAATCCCTGGCCAAGATGCAGGACTTGTTGTGTGTTAGCCATCCAAGACACACGGCTGGCCAGCCTCTTTTTGGCCGCAGTCCTTATCTTCCAAGTGCTCCGTGGCTGGGCCTGGGATATCGCACCGAGCTCTGGAAGGGGGTCGCTGCCGACCACTCTGTCCTGCTGGCTCAATTGTCAGAAGCATCTCGGGGGCTGGGACGGACTCCCCCGGGAACTAAGGCCCATCCCAAACCCTTCACTTTCCGCTCCAAGGCCCATGTTTTGGCTCCACAGACAAAATAAACCCAGCAAGTGTGTATTAAAACCCATACCGCACTGAAGCCCTACCAAACCCAGCCCCTCGCTGCCCTACACACCCGTCTCCCCTTGCGGGGATGAGAGATCACACGGGACAGACATTGGTTACTGAATGCAGGAGTGGCCGATGCTCAGATACTATGGTGACGAGGGTGGTATAGGAAGCTACGGAGAACAGAATAAAACAGAGCAGCTGGGCGCTGTCCAGGAGCTGAGAGCCTCCCTCCGGAGCTGGGTGGACAACCTCCCGGGCCAGGGCAGCCGCTGGCCTCCTTCCAGAGCACCTTTGGCCGCAGCTGGTGCAAAGAACAGCGCCGGAGGGGGTGGACCAGCCACCTGGAGACAAGCCGTTTGCCAGGGGGAGCAAAGCGAGTGAGCGAGAGCCCGAGAGCGTGGCGGGCTCCCGGGAGGAGGAGGGGGATGCTGATCGGTTTGCCCATCCAGCACGTCCCCGGCGTCTCTGAGCCCTTACCTGGACGTCGCTGACTCGGGACGGCAGGCAGGTGACGAGGCAAAAGGGCATGGAGCGGTAGTGCACCTCCGATTCGCTGCTGATGGAGTTCCCTCGTTTCAGCCTGAAACTAACGAGAGCGGGCCCCAGTCACAACACTAGCAAATGGCCTCTGGGGAACATGGGCCCTGTCCTGTTTGAACGGCGAGAGATCACGCTGCTACACCAGCAGCTGGGTGAGCAGAGCACCAGGGGGGAAGAGAAATGGGGGGTGGGAAAGGAGGGCCCCTTACACCCACCATTCAGTCGATGCTACCCAGACCTTTGGGAAGTGCATGAAATCCCGGGCCCCCAGCGATGCAGGACGCACGGCAGCAAACTTACTCCAGCAGCCCCTTGAAGACATCCACGCACCGGGCCAGAGTCATGGACGTGGCGGAGGCAGATCTACAGGGAAAGCCAAAGAGAAAAGGAGGCGAGGGATGAGCAAAGCGCAGCTGGGGACGGGACGGGGCTGTTCCCCGGGTCATGGCTCGCCCGGTCCTCCGGGCAACGCCCCCTTCTCCCACCCGGCCGCGGCCCACACGCCGGGTCGGGGGCTGCAGCCGATCAGAGGAGAATGCTGCCCTCAAAGCCCGACGCAGACGAGGAGCTTGGCTCCAGCTGTGCTCGGGTCTGTGGAAGCAAGGGGATGGGAAACCTTCACCTGAGGCAACAGCTGGGACCCACTGAAATCAAGGGGAGTTTTGCCATTGATCTCGATGGGGCCAGGAATTCAGCTCTAGTGTCTTGTTCGCTGCCATTTTGGGGAGGCCACTAGGGGGAGCTGTTCCACGTGGCAGCAAGTTTCCTCTCTCTGGGCGTTGGGACCTTTCCCCACCACTGCCTGCTGGGGGCCTCACCTCAGTCCTGTCCTGTATTCCGGTCAATATCCCTCCCGGGGCGGGGGGAGCAATGGGATGCCTAGGGGCACCTGGGGCTGCAGCATGGCATTGGCAAGGCGCCCAGGGGGGTCTGCCGCTGGGGAGCCCAGTCCAGCGATCGCTAAGCAAGGGAGGGAGGGAGGCTTAAGCCAACCGCAGTTAGGGATCAGGGTAGGGGCTGTTTATCCCCCATCCCCTGCTGGCGGGGGCTTGTCTCACCCCTTCCCCTGAACAGGCTGGCGCTGGCCATGGGCAGAGAGAGACCGAACTGGATGGACCCAGGTGCTCAGCCTGTTGGGTCAGTCCTGCGGTGCTTGCGCCTTGTGTTCCTCCTTTGGGATAACACCGAGGGAAGAATCCTCGCACGAGCGCGTCCATCTGCTCCATCGCCCCTCCCTCGCCCTGTCTGGGCCCTCCTGCCTACGGGTGCTAACAGGGACCGCAGGCACACAAGGGCGACCCACGGGAACCAGAGATGGGACTGGCCCGCTTGGCCACTGTCCCTCCTCCCATGAGGGGAATCAAGGCTGGACTTTCCCCTGCACTGGGGCAGAGCCTGGGACAGCCTAGGTAGAAAACACACCACAGGGTGAAGCAGATGGATTAGCTGGGACCCAGGAGGCATTTCCCATCTGTAATCCCTATGGCTCGGTGACCTCTTCCCTTGGGGATGATTTCACAGCCCAGCCCATGGCACTGCCGGGCTTCTTCCCAGCGCGTGGGAATACTCTTGTGTTTTCCACACAGCTCAGCAGGTCTCTTCCTGAAAACGAGTCAAGCATCCCGGGGGAGATGACCGGGGTGCCGGAGACAAGCCGGAGGGGGAAGGGGTGATACTGATGGGGCAGCGAGCTGGAATGGCCTGGTTTTTGCACTAGTCAGGGGTGAACCTTTAGCGGTCCGGAGGCAGAATCTAGGCCGTTTGGATGCTTTTCCACGCCCGACCGAAGCCAAACCTCTCAGGCTGGAAATCTCTGGAGAACAGGCTCTCCCACGAGGTTACGAGCACTCATGTTCCCTTGCAAGGCTAGGGCTTTCGATAAGCGTCACTATCCCCCTGTTGTACGGAAGGGGAAACTGAGGCAGTGTGAGGCAAAGGGACGTGCCAAAGGTCACAGAGCAAGTCAGTGCCAGCACCAGGACTAGAACTCCTGGGTCCCAGCCCCGTGATCTAACCAATCTTCCTCGCAAAGGCTGTGAGCCTGCAAGGTGCTGGGGCAACGGATAGAATGAGCGTCTTACTCTGAGCACTGTTCTCAGAGGAGCTGCCTGGAAAACTGCAGCCAAATTTCAGAAGAAAAAAGGGTAAAATTAAACATTTGGGATCCTCCAACATGGCTCAGGTTTGACGGGGGCTTGGGGAGGGCGGAGGTCACTTTTCTCCACCTTCCTCTCCAGCGCTGAGCGGGGGTCGTCCTGCCCGGGTTAGTCCCCTCACTGCAGGCTGAGGAGGGGTGGGAAGGGTGGTCTCCTCTCTCCCCAAAACCACCCAGTGAGAGCAGCACTGCCCCTTGTCCCCTAAGGAACTTTGTTTGACTTAACCCTTTGAGGCCTGGATGAGTCCAGGGGCTGCTTCAGTAGGACGATCAGACAGTCTCTAGCTGGCGGCTGTACAGATACTTCTGGGCCTTACCAACCAGGCCGGGAACCTCCCTTAGATCCTGCTGGTGAACGCCCAGAGCCCAGGCACCAGGAAGGAAATGAATTCTCTTGATTTCCCACTAGCCTGGAGCTTTTCTAGTTCCTCCTTCAGGCTCATCCACACGCCAATCACTGCTAACGCCATGTGTGCGTCTCTCTATGCGGGCCCGTTCCCTTTGTGCGTTTTCTGTGTGTGCGTTCTCTGTGCGTGTGTGCGTTCTCTGTGCGTGTGTGTTTTCTCTGGGGGTGCGCGCTCTCTCTCTGCCACGACCATGCAGCAGCCTCCTACCTAAAGGGCCTTTTCCACAGCTTCTCGCCGCCCTCCAGTTCCACCAGCTCTCGGACGGGTGCTTTCACCTCTGTCGGCTTCCCCTCGTCCGAATCCCTGCGGGGAGAACAAAGCAGCGCATGAGCCTGGGGCCCCAGCCAATGGGGGGCGGGTAACCAAAGGCCTCGCCAACGGCTCGTCTGCAGGGGGGGGTTTGTGCCCCTTCAACTAGCTCCGTTTACAACCTGCTGCCGTTTAAGAGGAACTGCCCTGGTGTAACCTTTATATCGACAGAACTGTGCCCACACTCGGGCCATGGCTAGCACCATTGGCACAGGAATGCCAGGGGGTATGCCGGCAAAGTGCTCCTAGCATACAGGCGACCGGTAAAAGCACAGCGCTACGGGTTAAAGTGCTGTTTACCATTGTGACACAAAGACCCCTTGGCAAACGACTCCTGTCTCAGACCTGGCAAACTCACTACACCAAATACATTGCTTGCAGGGTATTTACCCGTAAAGGGTAACATGTAAGGTCTCTATCAAAAGCTTCAGGGAGTAGCTGTGTTAGTCTGTATCTGAAGTGCTGGGTTTTTTTTACCCACAAAAGCTTATGCCCAAATAAATCTTTAAGTCTTTAAGGTGCCACCGGACTCCTTGTTGTTTTTATCAAAAGCCTGTGACTTGCACATATGCGTGATCACGGCGTGCTGTGTGTATGGGTGATAGTTAAGGGATATTGGAACTATATCGAAGTTTAATGCCCTTATGGTCCCAAGATAAAAAGGAGTCACCGGGCAGTAATATTACTGAAACCAGCCAGTTCTAAAATAAAACAAAATTTGCGGGAAAATGACTTGATCCGATAAGAACGGGAACTATTAATAAGAGTAGGGATTAGTTTGTGCGCTATGATTTTGTTTTAGATTGTAACTTTCCGTTTCCACCCCTCTCTCATTTCCTGCGGAATCACTATCTTTCTTAAACAGCCCTTCCTGGGTTTTATTACAAGGGCTGTGGGTTGCACAGGAACAGTAATTTAAGGTAAAACAAATAAACTAGGGGGTGGAGGCGGAGGATCTGGGATTTTGAGAAGTAGCCAGTGTCAGGGGACGGCCGTCGGAGGGGAATGCTTTAAGGGGACTCATCCATTCTGCACGCCGGAGCAGGGCTGGCCTAGCCCAGAGGAGAGCACTTGAGAGTCGCCTTGTTACCCCTTTTCTCTACTTCTCCGTCCTGGGTACCCCAAGATCCATCATGACCCTCTACTGGTAAAAATGCTGGCCACGACATCGGGACTAGAAGTGTTTTTCCACTTCTGATTTCCATTATCCCTGTCAAGAGACCAGGAATTCAACAACACAACCCTCCACAGACCAATTATCACACACGCCCTGGAGATGAGAGGAGCAGACAAACGAAGGAATGATCAGTAATGGGCCAATCACAGCTTCGCTGGGCTAGGGGTCAGGAGCTTCAGGCTTCATTGGTGGAGATCCCAAATTCAGATCATATCCACGGTCAGAGAACAAGAGCTTCTTGGCTGCACGCACGGTCATTTGGAAAGCGTTTCCATGGAGCCGTGGACACCCACATGGAAGAGCGGCAGGGCAGCTTGTTTCTAAGCTCCGGAAGGCCGCTGACGTTGCCGAGGGCTGGTCTACGCCGGGAACCCACACCGGCACAGCAACACGGCTCAGGGTGTGAAAAATCCACAGAGCTCCGCCGAGCCGGCCTCCGGTGTGGGCAGCACGAGATTAAGGGGGAAATTCTTCCCTCAGCCTCGCTGCCGCCCCTCGGGGAGGTGGGTTACCGACGCTGACGGGAACCCCTCCCGTCACTACAGGGAGGATCTACACTGCTGTGCCGGGGCTTCAAGTGGAGACGCGTAGAGTCAAACCAGGCCGATCGAGACTAGCGCTGACCGTGGCGTCCCGGAGCACATGCCGCCAGCAGGGCCGAGCCTGCTCCGTGCTAGGGAGCTTTTCTCCACCTGCTCAGACGGGACCCAGAAACCTCCTTGATTCCTACGCCGCGTCCTGGGGCGAGAGCCAGCGCGGGGGTCAGGAGAACCAGCCACAAGCAGCTGAGGAGCGGACACACTCCGGCTGGAGGCAGGGCCGGGCGCTGCCTGCTAACCACGCCCAAGGAAAAGACGGCAGCTGGGGAACCTTTCAGAGGTCGACACCCGCAGACGGAGACTTGTTGCTCTTCAGCACTAACCCAGCCATTTCTAGCTTCACTGGCCTCTCGCCAGGCTTGACCCGTGTGTCTCTTGGGACATCCCCTGTGCCCTTTACCCAGGATACCCTGCTGAGAGGGTATCATGCATGACCCTGCATCACCAGCCCTCTTGAGAACCCCAGGTCTGTCTTACCGCCCTCTTAGAGCCCAGAGTCCCAGCTACTTACACATCAATACTGACAGTCCTCTTTGTCGCCTTCTTCAGCTCCCTGAACAGCCGGGCTTGCTTCACCCTACAAGGACAGTCAGGACAAGCTGAGGGATATACCGTTTGGGATATACCGGCACTCGCCATTTTCATCAGCAGAAGGAGCCAGACTCAAGCAGCAGGGTGGCCCAGTGGTTAGGGCACTGGCCCGGGACATGCGAACCTTTTGGATCAAGGCCTTCCTCTGCCACAGACGACCCGTGTGGCCTTGGGCCAGTCCCTTAACCATTCTGTGCCTCAGTTCCCCCATCCGCACAGCAGGAATAACGGCCCGGCCCTGCCTCACAGGGGGGATGGGAGGACAAGGTCATTAAAGACAAAGTCACTCAGATACTAGGATGATGAGGCCAGACAAACACCTGCACTAGACAGCCAACCCACGGCACGCCCATGGCCCAGTGATCACCTCATCCCCCGGCCCTTGGATCGGCTGCAAAATCCCACCCAAGGGATCCCACTGGCCTCAGCGAGTGAGTTCCTTCATTGCCGAGGGGCTGCCCTGCTCCCCGCCCTGCACTGCTGCACTTCATGGAGCCAGTCACTCCCGTGCACTCTCACGCTGGCCCGTGAGCTGGCTTGCACCGGTGTGTAAACATCTCCCCACTCCAGGACACTGGTCCGTCGGCCCAGGGGGCAGGCAGAACTGCAGTGAGCAGAGCCTCACGTATTGTCTGCCTTGCCCCCGCCCTCTGCTCACGTCCCCTGCACTGCACGGCCCATCCTTCCAAGGGAGGAGGGCTGGGCCAAATTCCCTCCTGCCCCGGGTCTCTGCAGCAGCATCCCCCGTGGGGTCCCCTCTGCAGTGCCCAGGGCCGCACGCCCTGTACCCCCCACCAGCCCAGGCGAGTCTCTCCCACGTGCTGGGCAGCGACAGACCCTTCACCCACTTCTCATTCTTCTTGTTCTGGCGCTCAGCAGCCTCCGCTTTCCTCCGCACCAGGCTCTCGAGCAGCTCCTGCTCCTTCTCGGCCGCTCGCCGCAGCTCCCCCTCCCGCAGCCAGTACTGCTCGCGCAGGGCGTCGTATTCCGCCTTCCTGGCACCGTTCCCGCTGCCCAGACCCTCCGCCTGGCCCTGCAGCTGCAGACGCTCTGCCTCCAGCTCAGAGATCCGCCCGCTCAGGGACTCCAGCCTGAGCCAAACCAAGAGACAGCTCTCTAGGGAATGCCCCGCCCCCATCAGCACACCTGAAAGGGAGCAGCTGCCATCTTGATCGTCACCGGGGACCGAACCTCGGGCCTCCGGAGTTGAGAGCACATGCCTCTCCAGCTTGAGCTACAGGCTCAAGTCCATTAGCTGGGAGCTGTAGCAGATTCTTATCCTCTCTGGATCAGGCAGCGGGGGAAACACGTAACGTAAGCTGAAAGTCGGGGGACCGGCTGGCACTAAGCATGCACTGTACAGGTTTCTCTGCTGCACGCCCAGCTCATTGGGGCTAGTAGGAGTGAAGAGTAGGAAACATTTACTGCCATTAAAGATGGCCGCTCAGATTGTGATTCCAACAGAGGAGGTCTGTGTGGGAAGGAGGGGCCAGTTTTGCAGAGCAGACCTGCCCCCCACCCCCATGCTGGTTAAATAAACAGGTGTCTGTATAAAATAAGCCCCAAGGAGATGCTCACTGGAAAGGAGCCATGTTAAATCAGGTGCATCCAGGAGTTTGGGGAGCGTCCTTACCTTGTTTTCTGCTCCTGCAGCTGACACTCTTTGGCCTTGAGTAATTTGCTCAGTTCAATAATTCGATATGCCAACTGCAAACGAGAGAGAGATTTCAAAGACCAGGTGATCTTCCAAAAAGAAACGCACGTACGTGAACATGGCTTTCTCAAGGGTTGTGGAGAACACAAGGAATAAACCGGACTCCACCTGAGATTGTGGTGTGTGCGGTGGGATATCAGAATGACAACAGATTGGGGGGTTTTTGTTGCTCACTCGCATAACAACACTCAGACAATTTTTTTTTTTGGTGGACCAACTTGTTGTCTCTCTCACCAATGGGAGTTGGTCCAATACAAGATATTGCCTCCCGCACTATGTCTCTAACAGCCAGTGACTGACATAACTACACCACTGCCTATAGTACTCAGCATTCTCTTCCTACTCACAAGCCATTTCCAAGCCATAGGAACAAATTAAAAAGTCTGGGAGCTGCTTGTAGATACAGAGACTGATTTTCTAGATGCCAGAATTGCAGACGGGTTCTTCAATTGCTCTCTAACCTCCATAATGGTACTGTTTATAGATCTACAGTGCATAAGAACATAGGAACGGCCATACTGGGTCAAACCAAAGATCCATCTAGCCCAGAATCCTGTCTTTTGACAGGGGCCCCAAAGGGCATGAGGAGAGCAGATAATCATCAAGTGATCCATCCCCTATCATTCATTCCCAGCTTCTGGCAAACAGAGCCTGGGGACACCATCCCTGCCCATCCTGGTTAATAGCCATTGATGGACCAATCCTCCAGGAATTTATCTAGCTCTTCTTTGAACCCTGTTAGTGTCTTGGTCTTCACAACCTCCTCTGGCAAGGAGTTCCAAAGGTTAACTGTGCGTTGCGTGAAGAAATACTTCCTTTTATTTGTTTTAACCCTGCTGTCTATAAATAAATCCGGCAATGCCACATACTCTGCAATACCACGCCCTGCCTTCTTTGCAAGTGCAGAGTCTGTGCTTACTAGTGGCAGTACCTGTTTGTCAGAGGGGGGTGATGGATGGCAGGAGAGAGATCACTTGATCATTACCTGTTAGGTTCACTCACTCCAGGGCACCTGGCATTGGCCACTGTTGGTAGACGGGATACTGGGCTGGATGGACCTTTGGTCTGACCCAGTACGGCCTTTCTTATGTAACTGCCCACATGGTCCGTATCCCCACCCCCAAACCCTATGGAACTGGGCACCCTACCTTGGCATCAGTGGGCACAGGTTACTCTCCCCTGCCCCGCCCTCCCTCCATGCAGAGGCTAAGAAAACAGTCCCAGATTTTTGAAAGACAATGTTGGCAACTCTATACAGTCACCAGCCCCTGCTAGGCGCCATACAAACCCAGGGCAAATGACAATCCTGGGTCGCAAGAGCAGACACGCGGTACCTTCCCTCCCCGCTACGTACCTCCCCGCTGACGTCTTTCATCTCCGCAATCTGCCCCTGGTACTTTATCTTCATGGTCTGCAGCGGTTCTGTGGGGCCCCAGCGTGGCGCCAGCATGGAGCCATTGGTCTCCCGCCCTGACCTACAGACAGAGCAGGTTTTAAAAAAAACCCAAAAGTCATTTCTGACCATGCAGCTGCTGAGTTTGCAACAGCGTTTAATGACGACCTGCCTTGCCCGGCAGCATAGAGCAAATTCTTGAGACAGGGGCCGTCCCACCAGAGCAGGGCGCAAGAGAGAGACGGCAAAGTTGCAATGAATTGTTTTGCTTGGCGCATTGAAAAACAAATCAGAGCCTGAACTTCAGCACATCCGCAGCTTTCACTGGAAAACAGCCCAGATTCTGCCTTTTTGCAGCGGAAAATCATAATGCAAACACAGGTGTTTCTGCTCTGCTAAGCCATACTGCCTCCAGCAAAGATCCTGTCTCCTGCCCCCCCCCCCCGCTCCCCCGCCCCTGGCTGCCCTCAACGAGGTGTGAAGCAAACATGGTAATTGGCTCCCCCGTTGTTGCTTTAGCCGGGATATTAAATGCAGACGTCGCTCTCAGTGCAACAGTAAAAATACCCGTTTTGCCGACTGAAAGCCAGCAAGTGCAAAAGCCAAGGCTCCTGCTGCAACCTCAATCACGCTATGTCGCACCCGCTGCAGATTTTGTGGTGCATTTAACCAACGCAAGTCCAACAAGTGGCTCATGGACTAGGAAAGCGATAATACACCCATGCAATGTGGTCAAGTTATCTTTATCTCTATCTTTGCATAACGGCACTGGTTAAAGGTTAGCTGTGCCTCGTTACTACAACCAGATAAGACCAGATCCTGCACCCCAGCCCGCTGTCAGCTGGAGGAAGCGCGGCAGAATCTGGCTCGCAGATTTTTGTGGGGTGAGAGAGCAAAACAGATGCATGCAGAAGGATGGCTTTGTTCGCTTCTTGCAGTGCAGCTAATTCTGGGGTGGAACAGGGCAGCTGTTAAACACACAGCAATTTGGGGCAGGACGTGAAGAAGCAAAACACTATCAAACTGAAGTGGCAGAGGGGATCTAGGAAGGCAGAACATAATTACCCTAACCCTAACCCTTTAGTCTTGTGAAAAAAAGTCACTTGGGTTCTACGGTCCAGATCACTTAAGTTATTGACGTCTCCTCTGAAAGACACCAGCAGCAGCTGGGCGCTGACAGACGGGAAAGCCTGGCTCCATCCATCCACTTCCCACTCCTCCTCAGCTGGGGAGCCAGGGACCGGTGCCTGGCGGACTCAGTGGATTTTTGTTGGAAAGGAAGAAAGGTCTGATTGTGAACAGGTATTCGGTGCTGCGAGGGACCAGCGAAAGGGTCGGCTACTCTTGTCTATCAACTTCCAAAGCTAACAGTGCAGCCACTATAGGGGCAGCGGGGATATATCCCCATGCTGCTGGTTCTGGGGATATATCCCCATGCTGCTGGCTCTGGGAATCTGTCACGCCTGCTCCATGCCTGAGGAGGGAGAAGTCAGATCCGTTCTACTCACCTAGGGGCCTGCAGATCAAAGGACTCAGCCTGTAGCTTCTCTGTGAAATGCACCAGTAAGCTGGACTTTTCCAACAACTTGGTATCTGCAAGGAAGCAAAGAGAACCAGGGCATGGGGACCACACGCATCATGTGCAGGAGAGGGGGGACCCATTCATCAGAACCCCTTCTCTGAAATCTGGGGGAGGGGCAGACATGATAAAACCCCCAGCTCTGCCAGGTCTAGAAGGAGCCTGCCCCCACCGGCTTAACAAGCAATTTATCCACCTGCAAAATGGGGTGACAAGACCTACAGGTCTTCTTCCATTTCTACTTCTAGTATTCGGAGCCTCAAGGGGCCGGCGCACGGCTGTAATGCAGTGTGACAAGGCTTGCTTATGGGTCATGCCTCCCCAAGGAAAGCGTCCACACCACGCATGGGTGAAGCAGGGGACTTGGGGAGTCAGGATTCCTAAGTTCTGTTCCCAGCTCTGTTCAGGAATCTCCGCAGGACATTAAATGTTGGGTGCCCAACTTAATTGTATTAGTGTCACGCCTACAAGATCAGGATCCACTGGACCTGGATCCACTGGGCTGCACCAACACGGAGACAGTTCCTGCCCCACAGAGCTTGCGACACTCCGGTTTGCAGAGGAGTGTCCGTGGGTGTCAGGCCATCTCGGCACATTTGGAAGTCAGGGCCCAGCTGTTCCACGGTGGGTGCCCCAAAAATGGAGGGACCCAAAATCCGAGGCCACTTCTGTGAATTTCAACCTGAGTCTGTCTGGGCCTTGGTTCCCCCATTAGCAGATGGGGCTAATGGCAACGCACCTGTCATGGGGGGTGGGGGAGTCCCGTTCCCACACCCCCCACTTCCTGGGATTCCCAGTGATTCTTAGCCAGCCAGTAGATCAGAAGGTTTATTTGAGATGCCAGGAACACAATCCAACTTAGAGCTGTCAGTACAAACAGGACCCCTTGGCCCAGCCCTTCTGGGGGGCAGGGAGATGAGACCCTGAATCCAGGCTCCCCACCTTCTTCCCCAGCCAGCGTCTAACCCCTTTTCAAACCCTCCAACGTCTGCCTGCCTGCCCTTTGTTCCCTTGCCAGCCCCAAGGTGTCAACTCCCCTCCCCCTCCATCTCAGGTTACAGCTCCAGGTTTCCAGGTCAGAGTAGCTCAGCCTCAAGAGTTATGTCCACCCTTCTCCCTACTTGTCACAGCACCTCACGGAGGTGCGGTGAGGTTTAAATGTTTGTAGAGCCCTCGGAGATCCTTGGGGAACAACCCATCGCCGCTAAGTACAGCCACATTTTGTAACCAGCGTGTTAGTTGTGTTCACACAGCCGCTTTTTCACAACCGTGACTCAATGGCAGTGTGTCCCAGCAGGCCATGCTGTTTATCAGGGCATGCTGGGAACCCCCGGTAGCTATCCCACAGCGTCTTAGCAGGGCACAGTGTGCCTGGAAGACACACACAGGGCACTGTACTGCAGGCAGCTGAGAGGAAGGTGCAGCAGCCAAACTGGTTACCCGGGTGTAGTTCCGGTGTCAGACAAATAAGTGGTCTAACTTGGATACACTGGGGGGAAAAAACAAACAAAACCACGTTGCAGCCCAGGTGGCTGGCAAGGACGGCAGGTGTTTTGCTCCTCTGGTGACTAACCAAGCGTTACCCATGCTGTGCGGTTTCAAAGTCCACCTTGTTATCAGCTATAAAAACAGGGCAAAGTCTTAGGGCTTGTCTACACTACAAAAGGAGGTTGACTTAATTCAGGTCGACCTACAGCCACCACGGATTAAGCGGCTGTTGGTGTCCATGCTACCCTCCTCCTGCCGCTGGAGTGTGTCCTCACCAGGAGTGCCTGTACCTACTAAAGTGACAGCCGAGTGTGGGGCACTGACAGTCATATGGGGCTCATCGCTGGAGCCCCCTATCCATGCCCAAGTGACAGCCCCATGCTGCCCCCCTGCAAAAGCCCAATTTCAGAGCAGGGAGCCTGCCAGCAGTGAAACGGACCTTCTTGTAAATTTCACGCTGCTGTTGTCTGTGCAGAGCAGGGGCACTCTGACAGCTCGGGGAGCTCTGTGGGGAGCCCAGGCTCAGCGTGGGGAGTCCTAGCAGCAGCGCGGTTGGCAACTGGGAGCCGGGAAGGGGCATGGAGCCCCCACATCCTCCCCAGTGGGGGGCAGCCAGAGCCCACAGCCAGGCAGAGGGTTCACAGCAGGGAGGAAATCAGGTGAAATTGACAAGTATTTTAGCCAATGGCCCATGTAAGTAAGTGCAGAACGAGCCTCCTCCCTGGTGATCCGTCGACGGCGTGCGAGCCAGTTGTGGGTGCTGGGAGAGGACGCCGGGCAGGGGGATGTCCCGGTGGGTACAGGGATCATCACACATCAGCCCCTGCATCCTCCAATGAAAGGAGGGACCACTCAGCTTGAAAATACCCCGCCCTCGAAATGACCCATGGCTTTATCCACCTTCCAAGCCTGTTCACAAGCATCAGCTAATTAACCTTCAGCTCCCCTGTGAAATAAGCAAGCCCCTGCCTGCATTAGCACGGGAATCATTTCCCCCATTACTGGAAGGCAGCCACCTCTGGTGTGGAATGTGGCAGCTGTTTGAGAAAAGCACAGCTAGAGTTTAGGACAGGAAGGGAAGAAAAATCCCAGCACCAGACGCCGCTGCCAGGGGACTCTGAGGTAGCAGAAGGTAACGAGCCCGGCTCCCCTGCTCTTGTGGCATATGCCCAGGGGGCGTTGATGAGCAGAGGTGGGTAGCACCCCCGGCAGCACAGCGCCCGGCCCAGGACTGACCCCAAGGGTGCAGTTTCTGCTGGGATCTGACGTGCGTCTCTCGGTCTGTGCCTGGCATGGGGCTGGAGCTTTAGGCGGAAAACCCTGAGTGCCCTGCCCCATGGCCTTGCCCAGCTCCTCTTGACTCCACCCGGAACCAGATCAGCAGGGAGACAGCTGGCTGCTTCCAAACGCGACTGGCTCTGCTCTGGGTGGTTCTCCTTGTTGGCTCTAGTGCTGTGCTCTCAGCCTGGCCCGAATCCAGATTTCCTGTGGGGCAGGGCTTTCTCCTCCTACGCCACAGGCCCCCAGCTCTCATGCCACCCCTGCCCTCTGGGTGTCATGGCAGTGCCCCTCTGTGTCCTCTCGCCGATGGCCCTGCCTGCATCAGCACGCTGGGGGTGAGCCCCCCACCCGCCTTGCGCTGCTGGTGGTGCAGCTCCATCAGTCTTGCAAAGCACACAGGTGTGTTTCATCACTGGTGCAAATGCATCAGTCCTGCGTGCCCACACTCACCCTCCATTGTTGCCACACATGCCCAGACACAGCAGCGGTTTATAGCTCTGACCCCTTGGATTTCAGCCATAATGTCAAATCCAGCCGGGCACAGCCAACGCTTTTTCCTGCTGAGACAAGTTCTAATACAAGCCCCCTGTGGCTTCCCGAGTGGGGGATATTGCAGAGATCTTCAAAGCTCAAATCCGGTCCGCCGGCTGTGGATGTCACAGACCCCAGGGCATGTTTCACAGAAGGAAGGTTTCCTCTGGACTTCTTAAGCAAGTTTCCCCCTCCCATCGTTGCTGTCCAGCATGCTGACTACCAGGCTCCACCCCAGAAGTGGCTACATTTCAGAAGTGCTGTACACAAAACTCATGCAGTACTTTGGGCTCCATCAGGATGGACTGTGGTGGTGTTCATAGAACCTAAAACATTACCCGACAATCCAGTCCTGTTCAGATCTCCCCCGTGCCTGTGAGCAAGACCCACGACATTACAGTGATATTATTGCGTGCTGTACGTGGCCCTGCCTTGCTATTGCTTTTAATTGAGTTTGCAATCAGCTGATCACACAGTTGGCCCAAAGCGTGGCTTATGTCTGCACCCAGTGTGGTTCGAGCTGTCTGTGATCTTACTACAGGGATGGGCACTTTTCACCAAGCCCAGAATAGATCCCTGTGGAACCCCACTGGAGACGTCCCTCCAATCCAACATCCTTCCATTAATAATTGCTCTTGGTTTGTGGTTGTTTAACCAGTTTTGCATCCACTTAATGGTAGTTCTACTGAGCCTGCATTTCTCTAGCTTACCTACCAACATGTCATGTGAGACTGTGTCAAAAGCCTTGCTAAAGTCCAGGTATACTATGTCCACCGCATTCCTCCATCCACCAAACCAAAGAAGGAAATCAAGCTGGTTTGGCAGGATTTACTCTTGGTAAATCCATGCTGGCTGCTAGTGATCACCGCTCCATCTTCCAGGTATTCACACATGGAATGTTTTATACATTGCTCTAGTAGCTTCCAAGGTATCGAAGCCAGGCTGACTGGTTTATAGTTTCCCAAGTTCCTCCTTTTTCTCCCTTTTTAAAGATGGGCACCAAGTTAGCCTTTTCTGGTCTTCCGGGACCTCTCCTGTCATCCATGAGTTTGCAAATACTATTGCTGGTGGCGCCAAGATTTCTTCAGCTAATTCCGTCAGCACCCTGGGGTGAACAGCATCAAGCCCAGCTGACTTGATCTCATTCAGATTAGTCAGAAGATCTCTGACATGTTCTTTACAAATACTGATCTGCATCCCTTTCCTTTTATCATCTACAGTAACCTTGCTAGTCATCCGGTCACGTTATTCTTTTGTGGGGAGACTGAAGCAAAGCAGACATCGAGCACCTCGCCCTCCCTATCCCCTTCCGTTACCAGCTCACTAAGCAGCAGACCCATCACATCCCTGAGCTTTCGGTTCTGTCGGACACATCTGAAGAACCCTGCTCTGGCCTCTCTAGCACGTCCGTGGCACGAGCTACTTCACCCCAAGAGAAATCCCATGGCACTGCTCCTCCGGGCTGCCTGCGCTCTGCTCTGTTTAGAAACTGCTCCAAAGCACGCGCCACATGCAGCCTGATTTTCAGAGGTGCTGAGCACTGAGGGGGAACACAGCCCCCCTCCAAAACGACGGGCCAGGAAATGATGGACATCCTAGGCAGGTTGCCCTCCTGGAGCCCTCGGTTCCCATTCTCCTGCCCCGAGGTGCTGTCGAGTAGCATTAAGAGACTCTCTCCATGGCACATAAAGCTCCAGCTGACTGAATTATGCTAACTCGCTATAAACTGGGTGTAACACAACTTCGGGTGTCCATGAGGAGATCCATTTAAATCCCTTTAAAGGCTGATTTGAGTTAAACCTGGGCGGACTCAGTGTAGACCAGGCCTAAGGACTGGGTCTGGGTTCTAACAAAGACCAAGGAGCTATTCAGCAGAAAGACACACACCCATACTCACCCCAGGGCTCAAAATGGCAAGATCTTTAAGGAACAAGCTCCCACCAAAGCCAGGACTCCTTTGGGCCTGTTGGGACGCTGTCACTGTGATACGGGCTCACGGCCTCCGAGTTCTGCTGCTATAACCCATCCCTCTTTCCTTGTCACATCCAGCCCTGGGCCCCCTTGCCAAAAGTCTTCACTGTTCTTAAGGCACTGGGGACGCATCAGGTTCCTGGACCCATGGCCACTAGCTAGTCCCTGGCTGAATGCTGCTTCTAGAGCAGGGGTGGGCAAACTTTTTGGCCCGAGGGCCACATCGGGGTTGCAAAATTGTATGGAGGGCCAGGTAGGGAAGGCTGTGCCTCCCTAAACAGCTTGGCCCTGCCTCCTATCCAGCCCCCTCCCACTTCCCGCTCCCCGATTGCCCCCCTCAGGAGCCCCAACCCATCCAATCCTCCCTGCTCCTTGTCCCCTGATCACTCCCTCCCAACCACTTCCCTGGGACCCCACTCTCTACCCAACCCCCGCCCCGCTCCCTGTCCCCTGACTGCCCCGACCCCTATCAACCCCCTCACCCTTGACAGACCCCCAGGGCTCTCACACCCTATCCAACCCCCCTAGCCAGAAGCTACCAGCAGCTCAAGATCCTTGTTGCTCTGTCCCAAGTTCTAGCTCCCAACCAGAACCAGCTGAAAATTTTCCACCAGGGCAGGAAGAGTCAGAGAATTCTAACTCCCATGACCAATCAGAGAGACTTCATATCTCAGGTAACTGGGTCCAAGATCTAACAGAGCAGCGGTCCCCAAATTTTTCAGGGTCACTCCCTCCCTTACCCTTGTCTGTGGTGCACCTCTCCGTCCCCAGAAGCCAGAGTGAGGAGCAGGGAGGCCAAGGGCAGGAGGCCGAGACTGGGGGCAGTTGTGGGCCAGGACCAGAGCCATGGTCAGCCGCTGAGGTTTGGGGCGGGAACAGGGCTGGGAGTGGAGCTGCAGCAGGGCGGTGGGAGGAGGGCAGTAGCCGGGCACACAGATGGGTACAGAAGTGAGGCTGGAGCGGGACCAGGGCTGGGTGGCGCTCTCTCCCTGCCTCCTGTGGGGGTCTGGCCCAGGTCCTGCCATGCACCCTGGAATCAGAGAATTGTAGGACTGGAAGGGACCTCGAGAGGTCATCTAGTCCAGTCCCCTACACTCAAGGCAGGACTAAGTATTATCTAGACCCTCCCTGACAGGTGTTTGTCTCACCTGCTCTTTAAAACCTCCAATGATGGAGATTCCACAACCTCCCTGGGCAATTTATTCCAGTGCTTAACTGCCCTGACAGTTAGGAAGTTCTTCCTAATTCCCAACCTAAACCTCCCTTGCTGCAATTTAAGCCCATTTCTTCTTGTCCTGTCCTCAGAGGTTAAGAACAATAATTTTTCTCCTTTCTCCTTGTAACAACCTTTTATGTACTTGAAAACGTATTGTGTCCTCTCTCAGTTTCCTCTTCTCCAACTACACAAACCCAATTGTTTCAATCTTCCCTCCTAGGTCATGTTTTCTAGACCTTTAATCATTTTTGTTGCTCTTCTCTGGACTTTCTCCAGTTTGTTCACATCTTTCCTGAAATGTGGCGCCCAGAACTGGACACAATACTCCAGCTGAGGCCCAATCAGCACAGAGTAAAGCAGAATTACTTCTTGTGTCTTGCTTACAATACTCCTGCTAATACACTCCAGAATGACAATTGCTTTTTTTTGCAAGAGCGTTCAACTGTTGACTCATATTTAGCTTGTGATTCACTATGACCCTCAGATCCCTTTACACAGTTCTCCTTCCTAGGCAGTCATTTCCCATTTTGTATGTGTGCAACTGATCATTCCTTCCTAACTGGAGTACTTTGCATTTGTCCTTATTGAATTTCATCCTGTTTACTTCAGACCATTTCTCCAGTTTGTCCAGATCATTTTGAATTTTGATCCTGTCCTCCAAAGCACTTGCAACCCCTCCCAGCTTGGTGTTATCGCAAATTTTATAAATGTCCTCTCTATGCCATTATGTAAATCATTGATGAAGATATTGAACAGAACCGGACCCAGAACCGATCCCTGCGGGACCCCACTCCTTATGCCCTTCCAGCTTGATTGTGAACCACTGGTAACTACTCTCTGGGAACGGTTTTCCAACTAGTTATGCCCCCACCTTATAGTAGCTCCATCTAGGTTGTATTTCCCTTATGAGACAGTCATGTGAGACAGTATCAAAAGCTTTACTAAAGTCAAGATATGCCACATCTACTGCTTGCCCCCATCCACAAGGCTTGTTAGCCTGTCAATTGAAGCTATCAGGTTGGTTTGACACGATTTGTTCTTGACAAATCCAAGCTGACTGTTACTTATCACCTTGTTATCTTCTAGATGTTTTCAAATTGATGGTTTAATTATTTGCTCCATTATCTTTCTGGGTCCAGAAGTGAAGCTGACTGGTCTGTAACTCCCCAGGTTGTCATAATTCCCTTTTTATAGATGGGCACTACATTTCCCCTTTCCAGACTTCCAATGTTCCTCTGTGCCACCTCCCTTCCCAAGAGGGGCACATCCTCCCGTTTGGGTACCTCTGTAATAGAGCATACTCAATGGCTTGAGCTGGACGCAGGAGCAAACAGGGAACAAGGGCAGAGCGTAGAGCACCAGTGTTCACTGTGCTTACGGCAACTTGGGCCTTCCAAGAGGTGAGCCGGGGAAACGAGCTGACGTTTGAGTCCTTTCCAAGACACCCCCTGGTACGGTGCACTCAGTAGCGCACTGATCTCAAGTTGCAGTGGGGGAGGTCTAGGTTGGATATTAGGAAACACTATTTCTCTAGGAGGGTGGTGAAGCACTGGAATGGGTTACTTAGGGAGGTGGTGGAATCTCCATCCTTAGAGGTTTTAAAGGCCCGTCTTGACAAAGCCCTGGCTGGGATGGTTTAGTTGGGGTTGATCCTGCTTTGAGCAGGGGGTTGGACTAGAACCTCCTGAGGTCCCTTCCAACCCTGGTATTCTTTGATTCTATAATACATCCCAGAAGCTGTGGATCTACATAGGCGAGGAATGGTGAATAACACCGATGGAAAGACAAGCTGCATATTACAACTGTCACCCAGGCTCAGCTGTGACAACGAAAACCAGGCTGTTAAAAAAGGGCACTTCCCATTGGGTTCAGAGTCACTTTCCAGCAAAGCAAAGCAATATAGTATAATATGAGCTGGGGGGAGGGGTCAAAATTCTCACTCCCTGACTTGGCTCTCTGATAGAGAAGCTGAACCACTCTTCCACTGCATGCATCCGACGAAGTGGGTATTAGCCCACGAAAGCTTATGCTCTAAAACTTTAGTTAGTCTTTAAGGTGCCACAGGACTCTTTGTCACTTCTGCAATTCCCGACTAACACGGCTACCCCTCTGATTCTTGATAGAGAAGCGTTACTGAAGATGAAAGAAAAAAGTCAACCTCAGAGAAGGAAGAGAAAAACTATTAGGTTAAAGCAGAATAAACCTCAGTGCATGGAAACATATTTACATGGCCTAGAGAGACCCTTTTTCCTTTAGAACATAGGAGTTGCTGTATCGGATACAGAGTAACGGTTCGGGTCATCTCCGTTAGCAACTAATGCTGGATGCCCTGAGGAAAGCACAGTCCCCCTCTAACACACCCAGCTGTGTGGCACTATAAGAAGGGTCTTCTCAGCCACCTAGGCAGGGATCACTTTGTGACCTGAAGCAGGAGACTGGCCTGAAGGATCCGAGAAAGACCTGCTAGAGCTAGAGATGGGTGGCAACCCTCTTCCTGACCGTGGAACAGCATTTGAGTGCAGTGAATTGTAAATCCCCCTTTAACTCCATCAAGCTGTAGGCTAAGACGGGAGAGACGACAAGGAGATTAGGTGCCACAGGACTCTTTGTCACTTCTGCAATTCCAGACTAACACGGCTACCGCTCTGATTCTTAAGGAGATTATATTACTTCATCCTTTGCAATTCTATGGGGCCTTTTATTTGGGGATCTCAGAAGACCTGCCGGCACCAGTGACTTAGTCTAGATGAACGAAGAGAACTGGGAGTTAGACACTCCCGAGTTCTAATCGTAACCCGGCCTCGGGGAAGTCTTTTCAAGTCAGTGTCTCATTTGCCCCCCATCTGTCCAAACACAAACTAGTCCAGTTCTACAACCCCCATGACTGTCAGACTCAAAAGCAGCAGGCCCTTGCACTGGTGGAAGTACGGTCATTTCACAGAGATGGAAACTGGCACACAAAAAGCTTAGGAGACTGTCCAGAGTCACATCGGCAAAGTGAGTGGAAGAGCTGGAAAGAGAACCAGGAGTCCTGGCCTATACTGTAACCCGATCCTACGACACTGGGATACAGCCATTGGTATCTGTCCCCTGATACTGTAGCATCTGAGTGGCTCACAAACTCGCTACTGCCCTGTGGGCTAAGTGCTCTTAGTCCTGCTTTACACATGGGAAAGTTGGGCACAGAGGGACTAAGGCCAATTTCCCCAAGGGTACTTGAAATCAATGGTCGTCAGGAGCCCGAACACCTTCGTGGACCTGGGGCTTAGCGACCTGCCCGCGGTGATACAGGAAGTCTCTGGCAGAGCAGGGAACTTAACCCAAGGCTCCTGGGTCACAGGCTAGAGCCCTAACCATTGCACCATCCTTCCTCTCTGGAAATCGGCCTCCTGGAACAGCACCTCCAGGCTTAGAGGCTTTGCCCTCTAATTCCCTGGCTGGCAGATCTGCAGCTGATCTTCTTCCTTCTCTCCTCCGGGTAGAGTCAGAAATGGGGAGAGAGCGAATTCTCATAGAGCATCCAGACCAGAGGAGAAGAAACTAGGGCTTCCCCTTCCCCGGCCATTGTGATTCTGGCTGGGTTTGTTGTTAGGAGTGGGCTTTCCCTGCTCCTTTCTGTATTTTAGCCCCACACCATCCCTGAAGTGAAGGCTCCCTGATTTACTGGACCCCAGACCTCCCGCTCTTATCTAACCCGCAGGGCACAGAGTCAGAGGGCAAAGCAAAAAACAGGAAGAGCAAGAAAACCTTGTCTACACAACAACAACAATGACCCGGCGCTGAAAACGGGCAAGTGGGGGCAAGCCAAAGCAGCACTGAGGCTGATTTACACACAAGTGCAGACCACAGCAGGCTTCAGCAATGGGTCGGTGCTTCACCAGTGCCTCCATCTGTCGTCAGCAACCCGGTATTTGTGCAGATCAGAACAGTCCGCAGGAGACTGATACGGCCTCCCCTTCCGAGAAGGAGCAGAAAGCGAAAGCACACCCAGCCACTCCCTGCCACTCTCAAAACACGTGTCAAGGAAAGAGCTGTGTTCTCCCAACACTCACAGTCTCGCCATCCTTGCAGAGGATACTAGAGCACATGGCTTTCTTGACACACGCTTTACACACTGGTTTGCTTTGGTTCTGGAGTGTGGCACAACGTTAGATCCAGGATCAGAAATGCAGCTGAAAGCCCATGGAGAGGAGAGGTCCAAATGGAAAGACGTATTTGCAATGGGAAAGATTATTGTAACCTTCGAGCCAAAGCAGCCATTTTGCAGAGGGGAGGATGCGAGAAACATTGGATACCCATCGGAAAAGCATAAAGCAGATACAGGAACTTCTCGCTTAACGTAGTTCTGTTCCTGAAAAATGTGACTTTAACTGAAACGATGTTAAGCAAATCCAATTTCCCCATAAGAATTAAAGTAAATGTGGGGGTTAGGTTCCAGGGACATTTTTTACACCAGACAAAACACTATATATATATTTATATATATACACACACATACATACACACACACATACGTGTATGTATAATTTTAAACAAACAGTTGAATACTGTACATAGCTACATAGTTTGGTTGATTGTGAAGTCAGAGGGTGGGATATTTCCCAGGGAATGCCTTAATGCTAAATGATGAGCTAGCACTGGGCGGAGCCCTCAAGGATTAACACATTGTTGTTAATGTAGCCTCGTGCTCTACAATGCAGCATGAATGGAGGGAGGGGAGACAGCATGGCAGAGGGAGACAGAGACCATGTTTGAGAGACATGTATTTCCCTTTTAAGTATGCTCTAAGTACATTGCCTTTTTAAGTACATCAGCAAGTTGAGACAGCAGCTGCAGCTGGCAAGCTCCCCCCGTCCTGAGCGTGTCCATACTCTGCTTAGTGGAGATAGGGTAAGCGGGGTGCAGGAGCATGGGGGAGGGGGACACCCTGACATTCATTCGCCTCCTTTTCCCTCCCCCTCGCACAGCAAGCAGGAGGCTCCTGGGAGCAGCGCCAAGGCAGAGGGCAGGAGCAGCACATGGCAGTGTGGGGAGGGACAGCTGAACTGCTGGCAACTGATAACCTGCTAAGCGGCTACCACACAGGGAACTTAGGGGAGCTGATGGGGGGCTGCCGGTCCACCCTGGTTCCAAGCCCTCACCAGCGAGCTCCAATGGGCTGCTCTTCCTGCAAGCAGTGGACAACGCAGGCAGCTGCCAAACAAGGTTATAAGGGAGCATTGCACAACTTTTAAATGAGCATGCTCTCTAACTGATCAGCAACGCAACAACAAAACGACATTAACCGAGATGACTTTAAGTGAGGAGTTACTGTATCGTTATGGACATTAGCAAACGAAAAGCCCTAATAATAACACTACCTAGCTCAATATAGCATTTTTCACCAGAAGACCTCATAGCTCTTTAAAAGGAGGTCAGTACCATCGTACAGATGGGGGAAACTGAGGCACGAAACTCCTCCAATCTATCTCCCTGAGGCCAGAGCAGGATTATGCCCTCCAGGACTTTTAAAACTAGGCCATACAACCCACAAAAGGTCACAAGGGTTGGGCTTCCACCACTTCCCCAAAGAGACTACCCCACAGCGATCAGTGGGAGACGGTTTCTGGGGAATCTGGCAGTCACCGAACTTTGGGGAGGGCTTAGCCAGGAGACATGGAGGGATCTGGGAAATGACTGTGCTATTTTGAATAGAAATATATACACGGATATAGAAAATAACCTGAGGTTTAAACAATTGGAACTGGGCAAATGCAAGAATCCGATTCATACAGCTGTTTTCTAGCTACGTGACAGTAGGATTTTATCTGTCTCCTTGAGACACCCTCATACTGTTTATTAGACCACTTCTTGCATCCTGACTTCCATTAGACACTCATCCTGAAAACATATCCATGGAGATTCAAGGGCACAACTGAACAGAGCTTCTTACCAGATGAGGGCCTGGGATATCAGCTCTTCTGGGCAGGGATTGCATCTGTGCATTTTTACAGATGCAATCTGTACACACTAGGACGCAATCCTGACTGGGGAGCGTAAGGGCTGCTAGGTCATCAATCCTGAGATCCGTCTGGTCCCATATCCTGACGCTGACTGTGGCCAGCGCTGGCTACTTCAGAGGAAGGTGTGGCACCCACACCGGGTCTCTTTCCTGCCTCTAATAGTTGGATATTGGATTGAGCCCTGAGGTATGAGATTTAATCTCCCTTCCAAGACGTGAACGAATAGTTGATAACAACCAGGAAGTTTTCTCTGATATGCAGCCTAGAGATCTCCCCTCGGCTAACTGCATCCCTTTGCTTTTACTTTTCCCTCCCTTTATCCCGCTGAAGAACTGCACTCTTTATAGGCAGGGAACAAGTCTTATTTTTGATCACCAGGGTCACAGTTCAGAGCAAGGTCAGCAGAACACGGATCTAACCAACCCCTAAAGTTCCTTCTTCCACACACATCATGGAAACGTTTCTGTCGGCTACGTGACATGTCGTTTATTTCACTGGGGGGCAGAGGGCATTCAGTGATTCCAGCTGCCTCCAGAACGGGCCTTTGACACACGCATGGCAGCACGGATAGACACGCTAGTGTGCAGAACGCACAAGAGACTGTGGGGGGCGGGACACCACGATGGCGTCGGAGCTCATATTTACACATTGAAACAGAAGGGAAGACTCAGGCACAAAACCCTGAGAAAATCACACTTCCGGGACAGAAAAGGGATATTTCTATTTCAAAGGCAGCTACAAAACAAATGACTCATCCAATGAGAGGCGGAGGGAAGGGGGAAGGGCCAGGACCGG
>ML677344.1:2553557-2571302 GCA_007922305.1 Dermatemys mawii | reverse complement strand
CAGCGGAGGGGCTGGAGGGGCCCGGCCCGCCCCGTGCACGGAGCCCGGCCTAGCCCGGCAGCAGGAGGGGCGCTGTGAGTGCAGGCGGCTGGGCAGGGCAGACTCCGCACTGACCCTACTTGACCCTAAAGAGCGGGGGCAGGGTGGCTCTCTGTGCCCCAGACCTAGCTCTGGTGCAGGCACCACCCCCGCTGTCCCGGGTTCCCCCGAGGGGAGCTCAGCCTGGCCGGGCTCTGCACACCCCGATCACACCTCCGGCCTGAGAAGGGCGGATGCTGCGGCCGGTGGCCTGGGCAGGGGAACAGAAGCACTTTTCTTCTGTGCACTGCACCCTCCGGCCCTGGCGCCGGGCCAGCAACCCCGCAGCAGGAGTTTCTATAGGGCCCTTCACAGGCAGGCCCCGGCCTGTGCTGCAGCGTGAACCACAAGAGAATTATCTTCTCTCCCTCGATCTTCATCACGTTAATTTGAAGTAGGGTGACCAGACAGCAAGTGTGAAAAATCAGGATGGGGGGAGGGTGTGTGTGTGTGGGGGGTAATAGGAGCCTGTATAAGAAAAAGACCCAAATATCGGGACCGTCCCTATAAAATCGGCACATCTGGTTGCCCTAGTTTGAAATCCCCATGTAGACAGGAGCTGGCTGAGAACTGGGGCCATGAACCCAAGCCCCCGCTCTGAACAGTCGGCCTGGAGGGCTTCAGAGCTAGACCCAGCTCCCAGTTCTGCAGCTGGAGCTCATCTTCAGTGACTGCCTTTGTAGCGATCCAGTTCTCCCCAGTGGGTCTCAAATGGTGCATCTGCAGGGACCGGGGCATGGAGCCCAACCTCAGGACAGGCTGTGAAGAACCAGGGCACAAACCCCAAACTGGCTGTCAGTTCTATATTTAGATTTCACCAGCCAAGTGTCAAGTGTACACTCCAGAGGCACTAAAACGGCCTAACCCTGGGGTCACAGACAGTCTCCGTGGGTACTCGGCTCTGTCTTGCCACACAGGCGAGCCTGCCTTTGCGATAGATGGTCCCTTACACCAACAATCACAGCCGTATTCAGGTTAGTCCCAGTCCCAAAGGATCGGTCACTTACCCCAGTCTGTTCAACCGGAGACAAGGCTTGTAGCCAATCCTGAAATATACTATATACAGATTTATTAAACAGGAAAAGGAAATAGAGTGATTTGCAAGGTTAAAGCAGATAAGCAGAGATACAAATGAGTTGCAGTCTTAAGTTTCAAAAGATAATAGAAGCTCCTATAAGAAGCAAGTGCTATATATCCTTTAGGGCTAACCCAGGCTAAGCACTGAGGACCTCTTGCTTATGCCTGGTAAACACCCGCCGCCCCCCCCCCCCCCCGTGCCCGATTCCAAGCAAAACAGAGAAACTGTTCCTTCTTGTTAGCATTGTGCTCCGAGCTGTGGAAGGAATCACCTTGCATGACTCATCTTCATGTGGTGTGGAGGGCACAACAACAAATATCTTTTGTCCTCTTTACCATCCCACAATAGTCTGCCTGGTGTCGCTGGACCTGTGGGGCAGGACATAAGACTTTCGGCTGCAGAATCAGCAGTTTGTACCAGTCAATGTCTCTCTTCTGTTTGGTGATTTCCACAGTCACAGATGCTTACCACACAACTGCTCAAATATTACTGTGCAATAGGGGATAGAGATCTCATAGGTGAGATGAATGAATGTTGCAACTCAAGCATTCAATACATGCTAAACACGTTCTTGTAATTCTAACAACACTACCACATAGGGGAACTGGCCTGTGTCCAGCTCGGGATTGCCAGTGTTCATTTGAGGCGTGGGGACCTTGGCATGAGCTGGCACCTGGGCTGCCAGTGTCACAATCCCAGTGCAAAAAATGGCCCATTGCACAGAGGACGAGAGCAACGCGCACTAAGGAACAGCCAAGGGCAGTTAGTCTGTGCTGCGACTGGCTCGTGCCAGGGTATGTCACACCTCCACTGGTATGGAGGAATATCACACCCCAGGAGTGTGGGGCAGGCTGGTGTGGGGGTACATCACACCGAGCTAATGCAGGGGAACATCACACCTCATTTAACGTTAGGGGTATGTCACAACTCTGTGAGTGTGGGGATAGTTCTCACCCCAGCTAGCGTGGGGGTACATCAAACCCCAGGTGTATGGGGTGGGCTAGTGCAGGGCTACAGCACACCCCAGCTAGTGCGGGGGTACATCACCCCGCAGCTGGTGCAGGGCAGGATGGTGGGTACATCACACCCCAGATAGTGTGGGGGTGCCTCACATCCCAACTGGTGCGGGGCAGGCTGGTGCGTGGGTATTTTACACCCTAGATGGTGCAGGGGTTCACCACACCCCAGCTCGCCACATCCCTGCTGGCTATCCTGCTAGCTGATGCCTAGAGCAGCCTCCGGCTAAACTCCCCGTGTGGTGTTCAGGGAGCCAGGCCTGTGCAAAGAGAGAGGAACGCCCCCCACACACCCCGACTCTCACCCAGTCGCTCCCCCACCAGGCCCAGCCCTGCAGACCCACGAGCCGGGGCCAGGGGGCAGCTGAGGAGATTTCCCTCCTCCCTGTGAACTGCCCTTCCCCCCTCTCGGGCTGAGTCTCATTGGAGGGGGGGGCAGACTGAGTATGTTTTATCCTTCCTTGTGCACCCCCCCACCCCCACCCCAGCAAGGGTGCCACATTGTGGGGTGTGAATCCTTCTCCTTGGGGCATCTCGCTGGCTTCTCACTGGCCCCAGCCTGTACTGGGCGCTCCCCGGAGGCGGGGGGGGGGCTCCCTCCCCATGTCAGAGGTCTGGTGGTCCCCGTCCCGCTCTGGCTGCGTCTGGGACTCCACTGAGACTTGCTGAGGACAGGTGTTGTTCTGAGCATGTGCTGCGGCTCCGGCGCCCCACACCCGCCCCTCGCCACCCCCCCGACTCACCCCACACACCCCTCTTGGGGGAGGGGGTTGGCCACACTCTGCCCCCCTCCAGGGCTCACTGTTGAATGGGGTTTATTGCCTCACCCTGGAGGACTTGGCTGCGGCTGGGCCCACGGGCTGAACAAGCCGCTCCTGCTTCGCGGAGGAAGCCAGAGACGTGTGGGGGCCCAAGGCCCGGCTCCCCGCCCCAGAGGCTGGGACCCACTCCCCAGGGGAGCGAAATGGGGCAGTGCCCTGTGCTGCTGGGATGGAGACACGACCGCGCTAGCCTGGCGTTCATAGGATTCCTTAGCCCGGGTTCCCCTCCAGGAGGGAAGGAAACTGAGTCGCGTGAGCGGGGAGGCGGGGGAATGATGGGGTGGGCTGAGACAGGCCCCCTGACACCGCGGAGGTGGGCGCTGGCTTACCTGATGGTTAATCTCTAGCTGTAGGGGGTCAGCTGCTAACGAGCCCAGTGTTGCCAGCCAGGGTAAGGCGTGCGCTTGTGGGGAGGCAGGAAGCCATCGCCAGAGAGCCCCAACAAAGGGGGCCAGGGCCGCTGTTCCCCATCACCCTTCCAGCCGCATTGGGCCTGCCCCACCCCCATCCTCAATGTGCCCCCATTTCTGGCTCGCTCACCCTCCGCGCTGCAGCCTCCTCCACGTGACGGGGAGCTGTTCCCCTGGGGACCAGGCTCACGGCAGCCCAGCTGGGAGCTTGTAGGGACCAGCCAGAGACCAGCCCTAGCACCCCCATGTGGAGCTGAGTTCCCCCTCTAGCTGCTCCCCAGGCTGGGAGGAGTGGGTGCCTCTTTCCCTGCTGGGGATGGGCAGTGCCATGTGGGAGCCACTAGGAAAGGCCCACACAACCCCTGCCAATGCAGCAGATGCCCACAAGGGCACAGCTTGGGAGAGCGAGGGGGGCCCTGGGCAGCGACATCGCTAGACTAGCTTGACGGCTGGACTCAGCCAAGGGGTCACACTGTGGGAGGGCTGCTGCTGGGGAGAAGGGTCCTGAGGGTGTGTGGTGTCACCACAGCACAGCCAGGGCCTGGGATGGGTGAGGACCAGGCTGGGAACTTTCCTTACAGGTTGTGGTACCCTGCCCCGCCCATAAGGCAGAGCCCCTTGGGCCTTTTACCTTCATAGAATCTCAGGGGTGGAAGGGA
Source organism: Dermatemys mawii (assembly GCA_007922305.1). NCBI lineage: Eukaryota > Metazoa > Chordata > Testudines > Dermatemydidae > Dermatemys > Dermatemys mawii. The sequence goes on along the minus strand of ML677344.1, from coordinate 2,567,240 downwards.
CCTCAGGAGATCATCTAGTCCAACCCCCTGATTTACCCATCTCCCATTAAATCATCCAACAGATTTTTGCCCCATGTCCCTAAATGGCCCCCTCAAAGGCTAAACTCACAACTTTGGATTTAACAGGCCAGTGCTCAAACCCCTGAGCTATCCCTCCCCGCTTGTCCTTGTCCGTTTGTCTTATTCTTCTCTTGCTGTCGGGGGTTGGCAGGGCGTGCTCACAAGCATGGCGGCTGGAAGGCTAGTCCAAACGAGCAGCGGGCTGGCCAGAATCACCCCCCTGCACGTAGGAGGCAGAACAGGGCTCAGTGCAGTTCATTGGCTTGCAAGGCAGGAAGTGGCCAGTGGCATTTGAACAGCTGTTTCCTATGCCCACGAGGCAAGCCCAGGTTGAGGTTAGCTAGTGTCTAGCCCAGCTGCACACGATACTGCTGTGCCTGGCTTACGGTGCATGGCTCTCCCAGGGCAGAGAAGCCGTCCAGGCCACTCAACGTGGTGGAGATGCTAAAGATCCCATAGCATTTTTCGTAAGAGATGGTTCACCCCACTCATCTTGGCTAAAATGTCTCCTCTCCCCACTGTTGTGCGGACTGCTATATACCAGACAGTTGTTGCCCTCCCCAGAAGTGGCTGCATTTCAGTGCAACTTGCAAAGCGTTTTAGGATGAAATGTGCCTTAAGGGACTGGCTATTGTGTGTATGCTACCACTGCCCCCTAGTGGATGTAATCAGAACCATCCGCTGTGCATCTTACTCCTAACCTGTGCCCAAGGGCATGTCTCCTTCTTTTGTTTTATTTACGTAATGTGTTAAAAGTAACTTTAGCTGAAACTCACTTTCCTCCAGCCCGAAGCTGAATGAACAAGACACTCCGGTAAAAGGAAAGAGCAGAGGCTTAGCCAGTGTGTAAGTGTGGAGGAATCAAGACCCCGTTACTGTTAGACCCAGGATATCACCTAGGGACGCAGCAAGCCATGGGCAGATTTGGCCTCTGCAGCATTCCATGAAAGAACTGGTAGATCCCACCAGCTACACGATGTGTGGGATGATGTTGAGCAGCTGGAGGCTCTGTTAATCACTTGGCCATTAGGCGTTTCTCTGACGTCGTGAGTTTGCATCCACGCCATTCCTGCCAAGGTGATTCTCAGAGGGGCCATTACCTTCAGAGGCACGATCTACCACGCCGGCTGGCTATTTCACCCCACAGCGGGAGCAGGGATAGAACTCCAAGCTTCCTGCTCTGAAAGGCCAGGGGCCTACCACATGACATAAAGGAAAATCTACTTTTGCTAAAGGTAGCGTAGGGTCTACGACACCTCGTTGAGCAGCGCTGGTTACACCTGCAGAGGACAGTGACACGCATGTTCACCTGCTGGCTCAGAAAGGTTTGTAGCACCGGCCTGGTGTTCAGACATGCCAGGCCCTATACGAAGCTTGTCCAATCGCACTGGTCATTAAACTTCTAATGGCCTGTAATACTAGGTGGGGAGGGCTCTGAGCTACTACAGAGAATTCTCTTCCAGGGGTCTGCCTGGTGAGTCTCCCCCACATGCTCAGGGTCTAACTGATCCCTATATCTGGGGTCAGGAGGGAATTATGCCCCCACCGCCCCAGGTCAGATTGGCGGAGACCCTGGTGGAGTTTTGCCTTCCTCTGCAGCCTGGGGTATGGGTCACTTCCAGGTTTAAACTAGAATAAAGGATGGATTCTCTGTAACTTGAAATCTTCAAATCACAATTGGAGGCTGTCAGTGACTCGGGGTCTATCACAGGAGTGGGTGGGGGAGGTTCTGTGACCTGCTACGTGCAGAAGGTCAGACAAGATGATCATGATGGTCCCTTTTGGGAGTCTAGGAGACAGGCTCTGTCAGAATTTCCATGACCAAGTAACATGAGAGACTCCAAACACTGTGCCTTAAACTGCCTTGGCGACACCAGTGAAGCCGCGGGGTGGACTTTTTCAAACATCTATAGCCTCTAGGCAGCTGTCCCCTAACACCACCATCCCTCAGGTCTGCTGATGGAGAAGGAAGAGCCCCACCTATTGTATCACCAACACCACTTCCAGCTGTTCCTTGGAAGTCTGTTGGCCCCCCACCCTCCCGCCCCCAGAACTGAAACAGGGCAGCTCCTGTACTGCTGAGAGCTGACACATCAAAACAGGAAGCCACGTGCTTTGCAATCAGCGCACCTGGCAAAGGCCCCCTGGGCCCCCTGCAGAATAAAGAGCAAATGCTGGAGATCGGCGTATGAAATTTATTAGGAAATAAATTCCCCATTTTTCCCCTTCACAACTATTTAAGGGAGAGAAAAAAAGAAATCCCAGAACGACCAATGTACTAAGGAGACAGAAAAGCTGGAAAGTATTTCACACACGCACACGCCAGGTAAGAGAACCCCTACAAACCGGCCCGGCTTTACAGTATCTACAGATGGCTATGTACAAGGGAGAGAGAGAGAAAATGAACCACACACACACACACACAGCAACATTAAAACCAGCAAGGGCGCAAAACACGGGCCACCACTTTGCAAAAGCCACTTCACATTTTGGTTTGGATTGTTGTCTCCACTTTTATACAGCGCCGGAGGAATCCGGTAGCATCTACGCAGCGGGGTGTGGATGTTGGCGCGTCCGTGGTCCCCCTCCCCACCCCCTTCGCTCCTTTGTGTTCACAAGTGAGTGGAAGGGAGCGGGCACCTTTCACGGGTCTGCTGACAGCTCTTGCTTCGTTTGCAGGAAAGAGTTCAAATAGAAGAGGACCAGGCTGCGTGAAAAACGCACTTACGTACACATGTAAGCTAGCAGTGGTGGCATTCTCTAAGGGGGAAATCAGGCCCGCACAAGATCTATGTAGCCCCTGAGTCCCAGTGCCTGGTTACACACGGGCCTTACACAGGGGGAATTTCCCCCTCTGTTTTTTCTTACACATCTCCAGTGGAGAAACAAGGGATAGCTTTGACCCATTGATTTTTTTCCCCCATGCTATGCTCCCTTTTCCAGCCTGGCATCAACGGATAAGTCAGACCCTTAGAAACTATCGTTAAAGCCATGTTACCGCAAGTTTACATATGCCATCAACTTTGTTCTTCGCGCAGCAGAAGATGGAGTGTCGATAAATAATGTCCCATTCCCAAACAATGGCTATAACGCAATGTGGTGGTTAGAAATTAATTACAAGCACTGCCAGATAAAATCGGAGCGTAACAATCAGAGTAAGCTTTGTTTTGGGGGTTGGGGTTTTTTTTGCCTTTAGGATTTTTTTTTTCAATTTCTTTGCTATCTTCCCCTCTGCAAATACTTACAGCTGTTCTAAGAGGGATTGGGGTAGAAAGAAAGAGACGTACTCCTATACAAAGCTATCAGCCACCATTCACGTTGAGTAACTACGCATGGTCCTACAGAGTATTTTATACAAAGCATCTTTCTAAAGGCAACTCTGAATAGGTAAGGCAAATGAATACACGTTTTCGGTTAGCATGTTTGTCGTCAGAGTCTCCTGCTGTTCCCCACATACATCGGCACACACGACATATAGTCAAAGAAACATACAATTAAAAAAAGACCCCGAGGAAAACCTGTATGTAGCCCAAATCCACAAGGAATTCATACCCACCGCACAAGCCAAGGTCTGGTAGCTGGATACTACACAGAGCAGGTATGGATGACACCTATGTGTACTGCATGTCTCTGAAAACCAGATGTTCCTACATTTACATACTCCAGCGCTCATCCATCCACAGGGTCCAGGGAACCTTGCCCTTTCTCCCCAGCTTAATAGTCCAGCTGCTGATTACACGGATGCACTTTGGTAGCCCTTTCCAGTTGAGGCTCTCAAAGCCTGAATAATGGTTCCAGCCTCAGAGCAGCTCCTGTGAGCTAAGGGAGTCATGGATGGGGAAACCGAGGCATGGGGCGAGGTTAAGTGATTTGTCTGAGGTCGTGCCGTGAGTCAGTGGCGAGGCCAGGAACAGCATCCTCATTTAGGATGCAATCTGCTGCCCTAAATACCAGCTCCCTCTTCCCCCCCGGCTCTGGGATGGAAACCCACAGCAGGCTCTCCAGGACTCCAAGCCCCCACTGCTGTATTTACAGCCTAGGTGTTTACAGGCCCCATGTGCTTCTGATTCGGAGTTCTCCCATTTCCCAGCACTGCAAATTCAAACAGTCTTAGACCAAACACACACAGGGCAGCACCTGCCGCTCCTCAGCCAGAGGTTTTAAAGCCAGGCCGGATCATTGTGACCACAGAGTCTGACCTCCCATGTAACATGGGCCAGGCAACACTCTTGAGACACTCAGCAGTGGGCATCACCCCCTCTTCAAAACACGGATGTAACTCCACCCCTCCGCTGCCCCCCAGAGCCAGCATGCAAAGACTCCTGCAGCCACGTCAGTGCCGGACGGCTTTGGTTGAGGTTTGCCAGGCTCGCTGGTTCAGAAGGTGCTTTAGCAAAGCCAAGGGAACCATGTTTTGTGAAAAACACCCCTGTGCCTTTGAAAGAGGGTTTAGCTGGGACTTAGTACAGTGGGCCTGTGCCAGTGGAACCCCCACACCTCCTGGGGGTGCAGTTGTGCCCCCAAGACTGCTTAGAGAGAGATTCATGAGTCTCCTACAGCCTTAGCTAAGAGTGCATCAGCTTTTAGCTCACGCAGTAGAGCCTCACACATGAGGCTCCAGATTCAATCCCACCCGCTGGCAATTGGAGGCGGTAAGGGTTACACCAGCCCTCTGCACCGGGTGAATTTCACCCCCTAGGGACAGTCGCTGTGGATTCATTTTGATCAATGCAGTTTGCAAGGCCGGGGTTAGGGGCAAGGGGGTCTCTGGAGGGGCCGGTCAGGGGACAAGAAACAGGGGGGTTTAGATGGGGGGTGAGGTTCTGGGGAGTGATTAGGGGAGGGGGCAATCAGGGGCACGGAGCAGGGGGGGTTGGATGGGTCAGGGATTCTGAGCGGTGCAGTCAGGGGGCGGGAAGAGGGAGGGGGCGGATACGGGGTGGGGCCAGGCTGTTTGGGGAGGCACAGCCTTCCCTACCCGGCCCTCCGTAAAATTTTGAATCCCAATGTGGCCCTTGGGCCAAAAAGTTTGCCCACCCCGGGTCTAGATGGTGGAGCTCTCCTGTAGCTCCTGCATGGAGAAGGCAGCAGTTAGCACACAGGGGCCTAGGCTGGAGGGAGACCTTGGATCGGGTTTCTGGTCTGTTGCAACTCAATGATGCCAACCCAGAAACCCAGATCTGCCTCTAAACTTTCCTAAATGTTGGGGCTCTTCAGCGTAGGGTGTCTAGCTTAGGGCCATCTCTCGTACAGGGTTAGAGAGAGAAAGTCCCGTCCCGTCCCGTCCGTCCATCAAATCCAGCTCACAACAAAGGCAAGACGTAATCCTCAGTCGAAGACGCCACAGCTCTTCTGCTTCTGCTTCGTGGTCTTCATCTGAGTTCCGCATCCTCTGCTGATGGTCCTTGAGCACCGCTAGCCATTTACGCCTTCAGCTGGGAGACCAAGGAACCCCCTGGCCTCGGAGATCCAAGACCCTGTTTCTATGCAGCCGCCCCTTGTGAGAGAGGATCAAGCTGAGCGTGCAGAAGACAAATGAGGAAGCAATGGATTGGCCTCTCCGCAGAGCGATATGCCGGGGGGAACAGCTGGGGCGAAATCCTGGCCCCACTGAAGCCAATGGTACAGTCCCACCGATTTCAGTGGGGCCAGGACTCCAGCCCAGACCATTAAGTCTTTTCCCAAGAAGGAAGATCCGCACCGAGGGCTCTCTGCACTGGTGACTGCTGCGTCTGGCCGGGGAAGGTGACGTGGGAAAGGATTTAAAGGCCTGCACCGACTCCACAAGCAGGCCTCGCCTCTGATCAGTAGCAAAGGAAACCTGCAAGAGCTTCAGCACCAAATGTCCCGTGGAGTGAGAATGGGGGACCGGTGGAACGAGAATGGGGGACCGGTGGAACAAGGCCGGGCAGGAGACAGGGCTCTGCCCCATCTCATATAACTATCCTCTGTTTCCCTCCTCCCGCCCATGATGATCACTTGCTCAGCAGTGAGGCCGGGCGATTTGTCCCTCAGAGTCCAGGGGCAGCTGCGACGCACTGGCCACAACCCCACAGCACGGGCCCAGGGGAGAATGCCGCATTCCCCGCTTCCCTGACGAGCCGCCGAACGCTTTGCTGCCGCTCAGGGGCGCTAGACCTTCCGGAGACGGTGGATTCAATGGGAATTCAAGGCGCAGAGTGGGGAAGGTGCCCGGTGAGGGGCCGCGAGTGCGACACCTGGCTAGGGAGCTCTATGGGCGCCAGCGGACGCGTTTCTCTCTCTGCTGCATTCCCACAACCCCCCGGGTCACTTAGAGCCGTCGGCCCCAGACCACTAGCGCAGGGTGCTGCAGAAAAGAGAGCGGGGAGCGTGTTCAGAAAAGGCCTGATGGAGGCTTCAAACCCCTCTGGCGTCCATAGGAAACGCTGCCCCCAGCGCACTTCAGATGGCATGGGAGGACATGAGTGACACGTGCCCTCTGGGCTCAGTGGCCAATCTAGGCCTCTGAATAATCTCTGAGCTGGCCCAGGTAGACAAGGTGCAGGTGGCTGGTGCAGCTGGTGAAGGGTGCAGGGCGGTAGCTGGCAGAGCCAGAGAGCAAGGAGCGTCATTGCTCCGGGAGACACTGCTGGGCAGATCCCTTCGGGAACCGGCTCGGCTGGGTATTTGCAGGGCAAACGTGGGCACCGGGACCTTCTCTGCTAAAGCATCCAAAGGGCTCATCTCAAAAGAGCAGGTTTCAATGACAAAGGGGAAAATGCTCTGGGCTGATGTCAACGGCCGTGTGTCTGCTTACACCCGGCATGGCTCTGACCCCACAGACTCCCCCTTCTGAGTTCACAGGGGCACTTTATGACCTACAGACTCCAGGCTCTCTCCTCCCCTGCAGTGCCCTCTCAGGACAGATCTCCCCGTCGGATGGCTTTGTGCCCCCCTCTGGATCTAACCACCCTTCCTCTGCCCTCCCGCAGCGCTCAGGGACAGGCCTCCTGGGTCTCTCTACCCCCATGAGACAGCAGGAAGCGGCTGGTGCTGGAGCCGAGAGCAGGGAGGCTGGCGTTTGGGGAAGAGCCGCCGTGGGCCTGTGCCTGGGACTATGGGACCCGTCACGCCTGACTGCCCGGAGCAAAGCCCCGGTTCCCTGGCCTGACTGCTCTGCGCCCGCGGGTACAGTCACGAGGACGCTCCACACGCACTTTCCCCCGGCCACTCGTCTCCGCAACCCTCCCCTTGGCCACTGGCCCCTCTCTCCTTTCCATCCCTGCCCGCCGCTCCCCTATTCCAGTCTCACGGGCTATCCACCTCCCTCGTTCCACAGCCAGGGTTTTCAGATCGGCCTGCGGGAAAATGTCTCACCCCACCCCGAAGCCGCCAGTGGTGAAAGTCCTCCCTGTCGAGTCGCCCGCGAAGTTCAGCTCTCGGGGGGGCGTGGGGCTTGAGATCCCGGTCTGGGAAGTGAGGGCAGCCATCCTCAGGGGCTAAGGGGCCTTCTCAAAGTGGGCGAACCCCACTTCCGATCCTAGACCAGACCCCGAGCCCTGGTGCCAATGGAAAGTGATGGTCCTCGCACAGAAGGGGATGGGGGAAGCGGAGTTCATTTCAATGTACAGCGAAAGGAGTCCAAAGAATAGCCCTCCCCCTCGACCTCAAAAAGAGCAGGTGGGCGTGGGTCCTGAACAGGCGGGAATCAGAGCCGCCGTCCCACCCGCGGGGCTAGGCACAGCCCGCGGGGCCCGGGACTCTAGAGAACGCACTGGACACAGAAGGATTTATCAAAACCGGCTCCCTCTTCCCTTTGGATCCAGGAGAAAAGGAACAAAGAGTCGCTGGGTTTGTTGAGCCGTTGCTCCCACCCTCCTCGTCCCCCCGCCGCAGCGAGGAGAACCTCATTGCGCTACCGTCTCCATGGGCCCCTCCGTGTCCAGGCAGCCGTTCATCTTGGCGCTCTCCATCCCCTGCAGGTCGTACTCCTCGTCCAGGAAGTCCAGCGAATTGTTGCTGGGGAGGCCCCGGATGGTGAATTTGTGCGACACTTTGGTCCACTGCTCCCTGTTGCTGGCCACCCGCTCGTACAGCTCGGTGGCTCTCGGGAACAGGTCCTGGAGCAGCCTGGGGGACAAGGAGAACGCCCGTCAGCAGGAGGGGCGGAGAGCTGCAGCCCCGGGGGTTGGCCCCTGGCCAGGGCAGATAACCTGGGCTGGGGGGGAGCACCAGCCTTCCTACTCCCGGGTTCACCTACATCTGGCCACTAGCAGCACCAGCCAGCCCATTTTATCTGGCCTGCTGGGCCCTGATTGGCCTCTGCCTGCTCCCAGCCCTTCTAGGCACCAGGAGACCAACTCTCGCTGGTTCTGCCTGCAGCTGATCATGGGGGCCCCTCTAGGCAATGGCTGGAGGCCTGAACTCGCTGCTCTTCTCTTCCAGTTGGACATTATCTTAGGACGGGGCGCTGATGAGGTCCCAATTCCAGAGGGGAGTGTGGGGGGGACACCACCCACCAGAGAGCGCCCAGAGAGGCTTGTGTCGAGCTCTGACGGCCCCAGAGCTAAGCAGCCCCTGCCACCAGAGGGTCCAAGGGATCGTGAACTGTCCTCCCTCGGGGTTAAACAGGATCTGATGCCCAGGGCTGTGGGTGGGGGGAGGGAGGTGGTGTTGGTTAAACAGGATCCAATGGCAGGGCTCTGTGTGTGTGTGTGTGTGAGGGTTGGTTAAACAGGATCTAATGCACAGGGCGGTGTGTGTATATGTATGTGAGGTGTGTGTATGTGTGTGTGTTGGGGGGGTAGTTAAAGAGGATCTAATGCCCAGGACATTTGTGTGTGTGTGTGTGAGGACTGTGAGTCTGTGTGTGTGATGGCTCTGTGTGTGTGTGTCAGGGCTCTGTGTGTGCGTGAGGACTGTGTCTGGGTGTGAGTGTGGGGAGGTGTGGGGGTGCGCGGCGTTCCTGAGCTCCACGCAGTCGCCGCCCGTGTGGACGCTGTTCCTGTGCTGATCCCGGCCCCCACCCCAAACAGCCCCCCGGGTTCTCACTTGTAGATGGGCATGGCAATGTGCTCCATGAAGCTGATCTGCAGCTCGGGGATGTAGGCCTTCTCCCGGTCCATCATCTCCATGGGCCGGTTGCCCATGGCTTTCTCCTGCAGAGAACCGGCAAAGGGGGCCCGTGATCCCCGCAGCCCCTGGCCTCGCGCCTCCCGGCCCGGCTCCCTCCTGCCTCCCAGCCACCCATCCCCGACCCGCGTCACCCTGTGCCGGACACCCAGCCAGCCCGGGGCTGGTTTAGTCTCCTCTGGGAGCACACAGCCCCATGGACGGAGGGGGCAAGGGGCCAGCTGTTGGCCTGGATCTGCCTCCGCCTGGCCCGTGGCTGATGCCTCCTGGGGGTGGCAGAGGGAGAGGCTGGCAGGTGATTCAGGGAGAGCCTGGAGAGCCGCATGGTGCAAGCCCACGCCGGCACCAGGCTTTTTAAGGAGCCCTGAAGAGCCACAGCTGAGCCGAACCCAATCTGGGGTAGGGTGGGTGGGGAAATCTTTGGACATATCCCTGTCCCCAGCCTGGCCAAACTGCCCCTCGGGACGGGCTCAGCAACACCAACCTGCCCCCCGCCCCCTATAACCCCCCAGTCACGCCAGTGTTCAGCTGAAACGTGGGCATCAGACACCCTGGCGCAAAAGCCAACCTCCGCGCGCTCTCACTGGAAACGCAGCCCCCAGCTTGCAGCCCGGGGTGGCCTGGGAACAAACGGCTGGAAGCCAGGCCCGAGACACCGGCTGCCCCAGAGGGATTCAGTCACGTACCAGATCTCCCTGGGAGAAGAACTCCTTATAGATCAGCTCCTGTGAAGGAAAGGTCAGGGGTCACAAAGGCTCCACGCTAGCCCTGGCATCCCCTCTCAGCTTAGAGAGAGACTCGTCTGCCCGCACAGTGCCGGGCATCTCCCTCTCAACCTCACTGGCATCGCTAACGATTCGAAGGGACGTGAGGAGGGTCTGCCGGGCTTGGAAGGGACCAGTCTCTGCTGGGTAGCTCGCCTCACTGTGCCAGTGCACTCAGAGCAAGCTAAAGGAGACCTTTCTTTATGCAAGGCAGGTTTGACCTGTGGAACTCACTGCTGCAGGAAGCTCCCTGCATCGGTCAAAGGCCTGCTAATGCTCTGCCCACTGATGAGGCAGGATGGCGATCTGGCTGAGCAGCCCCCATGCTCAGAGCAGAAGATGATTGCCTGCTGGGACGGGGAAGGAGCGCTCTTCCCTGGGGAGCACTGCGCAGCTGGCTAGGGTAATGGTGGGACTTGCTTTGCCCGTCTCTCATGTGCTAAGTGCTGGCCACCGGGGGGAGCTGTACTGGAGCAGATGGACCTAATGTGTGATAGTCGGACAGAGACTCAGATGCATCCCGACTGTAGGTGGCAGCTCCTACCAATGAGCACAGGAGTCTCCCCCCTTTACTCCTCCAGGGGGCGCTGGGCTCCTGGGTACCACAGTGGAGTGCGACTTGGGGGCACAGCCCCAGTGGCAGGGGCTGGAGCCCCCCCAGGCCGGGCCCCCGCGGAGGAGGACATACTCACCGCGATCTTCCTGGTGGTCTTCCAGCCCTTGGTCTGGTCGGAGAGGTCGCAGGAGGTCATGAGCAGGCAGAGCAGCAGGTTGTGGTGCTGCTTGTTCTCCGGGTCGTAGCCGACTGGGCAGGGGAGGAAGAGGGACGAGCGATGGGTCGCCGGGCGCCAGCGGGTCAGATCTCGCCTCGCGCACCCGCGGTCGCAGCCTCGGGGCCGGCGACCCCCTCCCCAGCCAGCGGAGCTACGGCCCATCGGGCATGCAGAGATGGAAAGGCTCTGCCAAGCCACCCACGCCCGGATCCTCCAAGGGGTTTAGGCACCAAACTCTCCTCGGTGTCAGGGGGAGTTAGGAGCCTTTGAGGCTGATGGGGCCTACTGTGGATTCCCCCGGGTTGGGCCCGCTGTAGGGCTCAAGGAGCTGTTCCCAGATGCCGGCCTGACAGGGACATGGGGCAGTTGGAGTCAGCATCCCCCCGGCCTTCGGGGCATTTGCACCCAGGGGCTCCTTCAGGCCAGCGGTGCCAGGGCACAGCGAAAGAGCTAAGGAGTGGTGGCTGCCCCCTAGTGGTCACACGGGAGCATTGCAACCTGCAAATTTCAACTTCCGCCCTCAAGGCGAAGCTGAGGACAACCGGGGTCGGCTGCTGTTTCTAAACCCAGATCCCGAGACGTTTTCCTGTTCGAGCTGTCGATCACCCGGGAGCCCTCGGATGGCTGCTGGCCGCCCTCCCAGGGATGGACTCCAGACGCCGGGAGCATTTGCTAGCAGCCAGTTTCATGGAGCAAATGCCCCACAGAGCCGCCAGCGCCCCGGGGGCCTTTACCTTCCGCCATCTTCTGCAGGTCCTTGAAGATCCGCAAATGGTGAGCGAGATCCGTGGCCAGGATAATGTCCCTCATCAGATCCAGCATCCTTTGGTAATCCTGGAAGGCCAATCGCACGGCGGCTGAGTGCCACGCGGCTCGGTGACCTCACCCCACGTGGCCTGATCGGTGCGGAAAGGTCAAGGGAGTCCGCCAAGGTCACCAAAGGACTCAGTGGCAAGTCGGGGAATGGGACCAAGCAGACTAAAGTCCCCATCGCCTGTTCTAACCACTAGACCACGCTTCCTTCCACCTCGCAGCCCTGTGGCTTTTATCCAGTGAAGGCCACAGCTCTGGGGCTTTGTTTAATCGGGGAAAGTTTCCCCTGGCAGCAGAAACCCTTTTCGGATCAAAGACTCTTCGGATCCAGGAGGAGGGAGGCCTGGCTTCTCCGAACCTGGCACCATGGGACTCGCTGCACCCGGCCAGGCAATTCGCCCATGGAACCCAGGAGCGATGCTCAGGCCGGCTGACACCTCTGGGAGAAGGACCCCGCCTGGGACATGACTTCAGTGGGGCGCAGCGCGTGGCTGGCCCTTCTCCCCCGGAGAGCCGGGCTCTAATCCTGAGGGGGCCCACGTGCCTAGAAGCCAATAGCACCAAGTAATCGGGGGGCTGCACGTCAGGAGTGAGGGGCACCGGCAGCGAGCCCTGCCCCACTCACCTTGCGGGAGAAATGGTCGAAGATGTTGCAGCCATGGGTGTTCAGGATGGCGATGGCCTGCGCGAAGTGGTGTCTCTGTGGGGAGGAAACCGAGGCACGGCACGGAGGGCTGCATTAGTGGGAGAGCACCACCAGGGGGCGGCACCCCCCATCAGCCCATGCACCTCACTCCGCCCGTAAGGACAAGTGGAGCAGGACTCCAAGCTCTTTATGGCTGGGCTGTGGGCAACGTACAGAGGGGGCAGGTAGGGGTTTTCCCTGATATTCCACCCGCCAGGCCTTGGGCTTTCCCTAAGCTGCCCTCTCTCCTTGTCCCCGGGTGAGGGAGGAGAGGATGGGGGACTCCATGCCCATCTATCCACGGCCCTCACACCTCTGACAGCCACCCTGCCCCGCTGCCAGCGCGGAGCTGCAGAGACCCCCGAGGCTGAGAACTGCAGCAGTTGTTTCACTGGTGAGCTCGCCAAGCAGTCGCCGGAGCCAGGCCCCGCGCGGGGCCGACAGCGTCTTACCTCCATGACGGAGCCCTCGGAGCTGTAGAGCGCTGCCAGGACGGATTTCTGGAAGACAGAGCGGCACCGAGTGGGGAGGCCGGCCAGTGACGGGGGAGGGCGTCCGTCTCACTGGAGCACTAGGGTTAGCGGGGGCTGCAGCTGGGCAGGTGACCCCCCCCGCCTCGGCTCTGCTGGCCCCTCAGCCCGGCCCCAGGAGGGACCCAACCCTGGTGCTGTGGTTGGTGGAATTCGGGCGCAGGAGCCCATCTACAGTGCAGGGGGCCGAGATCGGCCGCCTGTGTCACATGGGGCCACGAGGGAGGCTCGTTCCGTTGCTATGGCTCACCGGCTATATATTCCCCCCGCCCACGTCTATCTGCTCCGTAGCTGGTCCCACTTCCCATTGTAGGGGCAGGGCTGAGATCTGGTGTCAGCCAGAGGCCCTGGCTGGCCCTTGCGTCTCGGGGGCTGACAGGGACCCCACGCTCCGCACGGGAGGCCAGGCGGCCCCCCTGCGATGCAGGAGTGGTCTCCTTGAACCCGAGCCAAGCGGCAGGGCTGGGAGCCGGAATCACAGGGGAGGGAGGGTGAAAAACAAGCAGGCGAAAACACCCCTGAAGCTCAGTCCCCGGCTGGGGCCAGGTCGGGTTTTGGACAAGGTCTGGGGCAGTTGGCAGGAGCCAGCGATGGACGAAGCCGCACGATCTCTGTGGGGGCTGCGTGGGTGGCTCATGGCATTTGGGCTGTTCCTGGCTCTTCCTGCCCGCGGAGGGGCTGTGGGGATGTTGTGTCACCTCTCGTCGCTTTACATTGTCCTTTGTTCAGCAACATCGGCCTAATGTCCAGATCAATGTCCCTGGGCTTTGATACCCCCACAGTGAGGTGTCCTGGGAGCCCGACCCCCAAGCAGCTTCATTTCCATCAGGGAGCCAAAGCCCAGGCGCCCATCGGATCTCCTGTAATCCCCCGGCCTCACCCACAGATCCCCTGTAATATCCCAGCTTTACTAGCAGATCTCCTGTAATCCCCCGGCCTCACCTGCCGATCTCCTGTAATCCCCC
>ML677344.1:2525818-2553547 GCA_007922305.1 Dermatemys mawii | reverse complement strand
CGTGGATCTCCTGTAATCCCCCGGCCTCACCTGCCGATCTCCTGTAATCCCCCCGACCTCACCCACGGATCTCCTGTAACCCCCCGACCTCATCCGTGGATCTCCTGTAATCCCCCGGCCTCACCCACAGATCCCCTGTAATATCCCAGCTTTACTAGAAGATCTCCTGTAATCCCCCGGCCTCACCTGCCGATCTCCTGTAATCCCCCGGCCTCACCTGCCAATCTCCTGTAATCCCCCGACCTCACCCACGGATCTCCTGTAACCCCCTGACCTCATCCGTGGATCTCCTGTAATCCCCCGGCCTCACCCACAGATCCCCTGTAATATCCCAGCTTTACTAGCAGATCTCCTGTAATCCCCCGGCCTCACCTGCCGATCTCCTGTAATCCCCCGGCCTCACCTGCCGATCTCCGGTAATCCCCCCGACCTCATCCGTGGATCTCCTGTAACCCCCCGACCTCATCCGTGGATCTCCTGTAATCCCCTGGCCTCACCTGCCGATCTCCTGTAATCCCCCCGACCTCACCCGTGGATCTCCTCTAACCCCCCCACCTCACCCGGGGATCTCCTGTAATCCCTCGACCTCAACCGCGGATCTCCTCTAACCCCCCCGATCACACACAGATCTCCTGTAATCCCCCGGATCACACACAGATCTCCTGTAATCCCCCAGATCACCCGCAGATCTCCTGTAATCCCCCGGATCACCCGCAGATCTCCTGTAATCCCCCAGATCACCCGCAGATCTCCTGTAATCCCTCAGATCACCCGCAGATCTCCTGTAACCTCCGGCCTTACCGAAGCCACCTGGAAAGAGTTATTGGTGCCTCTGTGGTCCAGGTCATGACACATGCAGGAGATGAACAAGGCGAAGATCTCAATGTCTCTGTGGAGAAAAGGACCCGCTGAACCGCAGTGGCGAGGGGCGCGAGGGGGTCTTGGGGCAACAGGGGCCAGCTCAGCCTGTTCTCTTCTGTGACCTCTCCCGGCTGACAGGACTTCAGCACATGCTGCTACATGCTGCCGCCACTGAAGGGGGGTGGGGGATCCCCATTGAGCTCAATGGACCTACCCATGCCAGGTCCCTATAGGTGCAGAGATGACTTTGTGCACCCACTTCTGGGCTGGAACGCTGCAGTGGTTATGGTTATGGTCTGGGACAGGAAATGAAGAGGAGTAATGCATTGTGGGAATTCAGTTTGCCAGTGTGGAATGGCCCAGGGCCAACCCCTTGACTCGTGCTATGTGCTGTGGGCGGGCGGTGAGGGGTTGTGTCAGCTGGTGCACCCTGAAGAGCAGCGCAGCGCCCCCTAGCACCATGCCAGGGAACTGGGCTGATGGAGACTCAAGGGGACAGCGCCACCTGCTGAATCAGCTGGGGAGAGGGGACTGGGAGATCCACAGGCCAAGAGGCCAGGGGTGCAGAGCTGGGACGAGGGGAAGCTGAGTCTCTCCGGGAGCTGTAACTGTCCACCTACTCCAGGTATTTGACCAGCTCCAGGTTCTTGTAGAGCAGGTAGCAGAAGTGGGAGACGGAGAAGGCGTGCATCCAGTTGTGATAGGGGGGGTCCCGGTAGCCCTTCCTCACCATCAGGCAGAACCTGGCCGGAGCGAGGGAGAAGGGGATGAGAACGTGTCTGCCCCCGGGGAGCCGGCGCTGCCCCGTGCTCTACGCAGAGAACAGCTGGCAGGATGCAGGGCATGGCACTTCCACCCTTGCACTGCCGGGTCATAGACTCATAGGACTGGAAGGGACCTCGAGAGGTTGTTTAGTCCGGTCCCCTGCACTGAGGCAGGGCTAAGTATTATCTAGAGTAGATCATCCCTGACAGGTGCTTGTCTGACCTGCTCTTAAACATCTCCAACTTCCTTAGGCAATTTATTTCAGTGCTTAACCACCCTGATAGTTAGGAAGTTTTGCTAATGTCCAATCTAAACCTCCCTTGCTGCAATTTAAGCCCATTTCTTCTTGTTCTATCCTCAGAAGTTAAGGAGAACAGTTTTTCTCCCTCCACCTTGTAACCTGAAAATAGGCATCAGGTCCCCTTCCCACCTCCCCGCCCCCAGTCTTCTCTTCACCAAACTAGACAAACTCAATTGTTTCAACCTTCCCTCCTAGGTCATGTTTTCTAGACCTTTAATCATTTTTGTTGCTCTTCTCTGGACTCTCTCCAATTTGTCCACATCTCTCCTGAAATGTGGCGCCCAGAACTGGACACAATACTCCAGCTGAGCCCTAACTGGCACAGAGTAAAGCAGAATTACTTCTCGTGTCTTCCTTACAACACTCCTGCTACTACACCCCAGAATGACAATTGCTTTTTTTGCAATAGTGTTACACTGTTGACTCATATTTATCTTGTGATTCACTACGAACCCAGATCCCTTTCCGCAGTACTACTTCGTAGGCAGTCATTTCCCATTTCGGATTTGTGCAACTGATTGTTCCTTCCTAACTGGAGTACGTTGCGTTTGTCCTTATTGAATTTCATCCTATTTACTTCAGACCATTTCTCCAGTTTGTCCAGATCATTTTAAATTTTAATCCTATCCTCCAAAGCACTTGCAGCCCCTCTCAGCTTGGTGTAGTCTGCAAACTTTATAAGTATCCCCTCTATGCCATTATCTAAATCACTGAAGGAGATACTGAACAGAACCAGATCTAGAACCGATCTCTGCGGGACCCCACTTGTTATGCCCCTCCAGCATGACTGTGAACCATTGAGGACTACTGTTTGGGAATGATTTTCCAACCAGTTTCACACCCACCTTATAGGAGCTCCATCTAGGTTGTATTTTCCTAGTTTGTTTATGAGAAGGTCATGCGAGACAGTATCAAAAGCCTTACTAAAGTCAAGATATACCACATCTACTGCTTCCTCCCTATCCACAAGGTTTGTTACCCGGTCAATTAAAGCTATCAGGTTGGCTTGACAAGATTTGTTCTTGACAAATTCATGCTGTCTGTTACTTATCACCTTATTATCTTCTGATGTTTACAAATAGACGGCTTAATTATTTGCTCCAGTATCTTTCCAGGTACACAAGTTAAGATGACTGGTCTGTAATTCCCTGGGTTGTCCTTATTTCCCTTTTTATAGATGGGCACTAGATTTGCCCTTTCCCAGTCCTCTGGAGTCTCTCCCGTCTTCCATGACTTTTCAAAGATAATCGCTAGTGGCTCAGATATCTCCTCAGTCAGCTCCTCGAGTATTCTAGGCTGCACTTCATCAGGCCCTAGTGATTTGAAGACATCTAACTTGTCTAAATCATTTTTAACTTGTTCTTTTCCTATTTTAAACTCTGATCCCACCTCATTTTCCCTGGCACTCACTATGTTAGACGTCCAAGTCGCCACTAACCTTTCTAGTGAAAAGTGAACCCAAAAGTCATTTAGCACTTCTCCCATTTTCTGTTGTTATTATTCCCCCCTTAGTGAGTAACGGGCCAATCCTGTCCTTGTCTTCCTCTCGCTTCTCATGTATTTATCACAGGCCCCACCGTGCTCACAAGCCCTGGCACAACTGGCTCTGCAGCTCCCTGCCATGTCACACGTGTGTGTTTGCACATGCCTGAACCCGTGAGCATTCATGGACCTGTGTGTCTGTGGACCTGTGAGCGTACATGCTCCTGTGTGTCCTTGTACACATGAGCGTGCTTGGATCTGTGTGTCTGGGTATTAGTGAGCATTCCTGGATCTCTGTGTCCACGTACCTGTGAGTGTGCATGGATCTGTGTGTCTGTGTACCTGGGAGCGTGCATATAGGTGTGAGTGTACATGTGCCTTGGTGTCTGTGTACCTGGGAGTGTGTGTGGATCTGTGTGTCTGTGGACCTGAGTGTATATGTACCTGTGAGCATGCGTGAATCTCTGTGCTCATGTACCTGTGAACGTGCGTGTGCCTGGGTGTCCGTGTACCTGTGAACACGAGTGGGCTCGGGTGCCCGGGTAGGAGCACAAGCCGGACGGGGAGGCTGTGTTTACGCTGGGCCACACTCTGTTACTTCCTAGCCCTGACTCCTTTGGCCAGGGGCTCCAAGTCCTTGCTAGTCTGTGGGCTGTCCGCCTCCTCCTGTACCCCTGCCCTGCTCCCCCGCCAGCTGAGGATCTTAAAGCCCTGCACACACACGACTCCCGTGTCCCGGGGAGACGGGTCAGGATCCTTGGGCTCTCTTTAAAGAGGGGCAGAGTGACGTGCCAGGGCCAGGAACAGAACCCAGGATTCCTGGCTCCCAGCCCCTGCCCTGTACTGATCCAACTGCGTGCTAGGTGCTTTGTTCTCCCCTGCCCTGAACGACGCCCGGGTCTCTGTAACGCCCTTACGCCTGCTGAACTGGGCCTGCTAGGCCCAACGCCCTGCAGCTGCCCAATATGATGTCTCCATCCGGGTATTTCCTCTTCTCCTGCTTCGGCCCTTACACGGGGCCCACCTGGTACCGAAGCGCTGGGCCAGAGCGCCCCCTGCTGGTCACAACCTCCCCCTCCACCCTCCCAGCACAGCCAAGCACCCGCCCCGAGCCGCGAGCGAGCCCACCTGGCTAGCGTCTGGCGATCCATTTTGTAGTTGTTAATGAAGTTCATGTCCTGCAGCATGCTCAGGATGGCCTGCAGAGGGAAAGGGAGCAGAGAGCCGGCTGAGGGGCTGCTCCCGGGCACGCCTGGCAGGGGGCTGGCGCGGAGGAGGCCAGGCTAGGCATGGAGACAACCTCCTGTCCCTCGCTTGGCGTCCCTTGGGGGCAGGAGCCCTGTACGGCACAAACTCTCCCCCAAGCTGGCTCTGACGCACCGGTAGCTGTCGGGCACCCAGCCCCGAGTGGGCATGGGGGGCAGCCGGCGATGCCAGGAAATCGTATCGATGCCTTGGACCCAAGGTGGGATTGGCACGCGAGGCCCTCGTGTTAAACAAAGGCGACTGCAGCTCTTTGGCAGACAGATGCCCCAAGCCAGGGTTGGATCCTAGCCTGGGCTGCCTCAGGTACCTACCCAGAGCCCATCACCGTAGCATCGGACACCTCTTGGATTTCTCCCAGCACCCCTGGGAGGCGGGAAAGGGCTACAGACAGAGTGATCTGCCCAAGCGGGCTGTAGCAGAGACCCCACCTTGGGCACCCTAGGCTACTCCCTAATCCCTGGTTCCTCCTCGGAGGGCACTGACCATGGGCGTGTCGTCCTCGGGCAGCGAGCGCGGTGTGTAGGTGAAATCGGCAAAGCGATAATCGATGCTCTCCACCGGGCAGATCCCGTCGCTCAGCAGCTTTTTGTATTCCTCGTCCGACACCTGCCGGGGAAGCCCCGGGACGGGCTATTAGCGCCAGGGGCCAAAGCCGGGGCCTGGCCGAGGAGCTGCAGACGCAGGCTGTGTTCAGCCAGGCATGGGCGCGCGGTGCTGCCTGGACAGCCCTGTGCTGGGCTCCTCTGTCCACCAGGTACAGCCTGGCCTGCGGCAGGGCCGGCGCCAGGATCTGCCCCGGAGGCAAGAAAGGTTCCCGTGCCATGGCCCACACTGCCCCCTGGCCTCTCTGTGGAGCCTGCCAACGTGGGGGCCAGTTACTGCCATGGGGGTAGTCAGAGGCTGTGACCCAGTTACTCTGGGGCAAATCCAAAATTTGCCCCTAAAATGCAGCCAGCTCTGGGGTGGAGCATGGCAGTAACGTTGAGTGTGCAGGGAGCTCAGACTGGCCCCTCTGGGGGGAACTAGAAGGAAGGTGACCCAGACACCCATGGCGTCACCCCTCCCCACCCGCGGCTCCAGTGCTGCGGAGACAGCGCCAGCCAGCCCCACGCTCCCAGCCACCTCGGCCCCCCTCCCTGGGGCGCCCCCCACCCTCTGACCTTCATGTGGTACATCATCATTTCGTTGGCCACGTGGCTTCGGTACTGGGCTTCGTGGACCTTCTTGTAGAGCAGCGACTGTGGGGAAGGGAAGAGAGGGTGCTCAGATGTGGGCGGACGTGTTCCTCTGCCCTTGGCTCTCCCGGGGCCTGAGCCCCCGCCTCATGCGCTCAGCATGAGTCTCTCAGGCCCTTCAATCTCCTTAGGCACACAGCGCTGAGGCACACCTGAGTCCGGCCCCCCAATCCCCTGACCTAAACTCACGCGCGCGTGGCTGGCCATCGCCTTTCGCCTCTCCTAGGGGACGAGATTCTCCGAAGACCCAGCGTTCTTTCCTGTAACTACGCTCCCCTCTCCATGTACAGGAGAAATGCGTCTGCCTCTGGGGTGGAACCCGACAGACACTGTGCAGCCACACAACAGCTCGGGACGGGAAGGGAGGAAGAGTCTGGGGTCGAGTGGCAGGGAGACAGAACACAGTTGTGGCCAGGTCGCAGGGCTAACCCCGTTCCGTGCTGAGTCAGCAGCCTGGAACGCACCATAGGGGGCAGCCATTCTGAAAGCATCAGGGTTGGGGGTGGGAAGCAGACGCTGCTGGGGGGGCACTGGGTCCCCAGCCTTCCCCGACCCACTGCATTCAGCTCTCCCAGCGAAAGAGACTTGGGGAGCATGGCAGCTTCAAAGGCTGGGCCAGTGCTCGAGACCCCAAGAGCCCGGCATGGGAATCCACCCCTCCTCCCCCTGGGCGCTGGACACACCCATGTGGGGCAGCCCCCCTGCTTACGTGGGCGATGCTGATCCCGCAGTAGATGGAGAAAGCCGTGGCCAGGTCCTCGTCGAACTTGCTGAACCAAGGCCCGTTGATCTTGTTGACCAGCTCCGCCACCCCGATGACCTCTGGAAGAGCAGCAAGAGCCCAGCGTATCAGCGCTGGTGGGACAACCCACGGGGAAACCCGGTCACCCTAGACACCCAGCCATATTCCAGCATGGGGCTTGCTCAGGTTCTGGGCCACAGGGGGCAGGTCCCTCCCGCTTCCCCAGCCTCGTGCTCCAGTGATCCACAATCCCCAGCACGGGGTGAGCAAGTTGAGTTGGGAGGAAAGGTCAAAGCCCCACGTGAAGCCAGCAATGGGGCATCTGGCGAGAGGAGGGGGGAGTCTGTCCCTGGGTGCAGCACAGCGCATCATACAGTGGTCGGTGGGAAGGCTAGCGAAGGGTTAAGGAAACTGAGGCGGGGGCTGAAATTGAGTGGGGTGCACCACCACGTATCCTGAGGATTTGCTCCCCCAGGCTCCTTGCAGACCCTCTACAGACCCCAGCTGGGATTGAACTGGGACCTTCAGGGCCCTCCTCTCCCACACCACTCAGTCAGTACCAGACTGCCATAGTGGGGCTTGCACTAGAGGGCGACATGGGGTGGGCAAACTACGGCCCGCGGGCTGGATCCGGCCCCTTACAGCTTTGGATCCGGCCCCATGCCGCTCCCAGAACCGCCCGGCACCATGTCCCTATAGCCCCTGGGGAAGTGATGGGGGACGGTCAGAGGCTCCGCCTGCTGCTCTCGCCTGCGGGTGCCTCCCCTCACAGCTCCCATTGGCTGGGAATGAAAACCACAGCCAATGGGAGCCTCCGCCCGCCCCTCCCCCAGGGGCCACAGGGACGTGGTGCTGGGAGCAGGGCAGGGCCAGGGCCAGGGAAGGCAGGGGCCTGTCTTAGCGGCGTGGCCCCGGTGCCACGCCGGAGCCACTCCAGGTAAGTGGCACCAGGCTGGAGTCCACTCCTGATCCCCTGCCCTGATCCCCCTATTGCATCCCAACCCCCTTCCCTGAGCTCCCTCCTACACCCCAACAACCTGCCCTGAGCCCCCCACCCTCCACCCTGAGCCCCTTCCCGCACACCCCACCCCCTCCCCGTCCCTGCACCTCTTTCCCCACCCCAGCCTCCTGCCCCCAGCCCTATATTCATAGCCCTGCAGGCAATTTCCCCACCCAGATGTGGCACCTGGGCCAAAACGTTTGCCCACCCCTGGGATAGCAGGACCCATGTGGGGGCGGCAGGGACCGACCGGCTGCTAGCGGCACCAGTGGGGGGCGTTTAACGGCAGCATCACCGGGTCACTCGCACTGGATGGTTTGACTCACCAATAGCACAGAGCCCTGAGGACACCCTGGCCACCCTCCAGTCCCAGCGGGGAAGGGCCTAGGCCACCTGGCTGCTTATAGGGAGGCCAGAGTGTGATCCCATTCCAGGGGGGGATGACCCGGCATAGAGGGTGTTGCCACTCGCCCTCCGTAGATCGCCACTGCCGGGCCGGGCCAGCGTAAGGTGCCAGGCCGGAAGCCCCGTGGCCCCAGGAGGGATGCGGCACCGCACCCCACTGGGCAGAGCCAGCTCCCCCGGCCTCGTGTTGACTGTGAGCTTTCTGAGCAGTATCTGGGCAGCACCCAGGCCAGGCTAGGGCATGGGCCGGACACCCACGGGGGCTGGACAGCCCGGCTGCTTAGACCGGGAATGTGCCCACTGGGGCTGGGGTGGCAATGCCCTTGCCAAGTCAGCATGGCTTGGCCTGTGTGTGTGTGGCTGCCCTGGGACTAAATCAACCTGCTGCTGAGAGCCAGTTACAGGGACTGCTGCAGTAGCCCAGGGATTAGGGTCGGGTGCTTTAGAGTAAGAGAGCCCAGGTTCTAGTCTGGAGAAAAGCGGGGCCGGGGCGAATGCACCCAGCCATTACCCGGCGCGCTGGAGTTAGCCGGCCTGTCGCGATGCACCCTGCTGCCAATCAATCCCTGGCTGGCTGCTGGCGGGGGCCCTGAAGCGATTTTTCCCTCCCTAGGGAGCGTGTTCCCGCAGAGGTGGGACCGTGAGCACAGGGCTGAGTGGTTTCGTTCAGCGAAAGGCAGGAGTTCAGCCTTCTCCTGGGGAAACCCGTGTCCACAAGGGTCTGAGTGGTGCCAGGGGACCCCTGAGCACCACCAAGCCCAGATTCTGGGGCTCTAGCTGGGGATCTCAAAGCACTTGGTTAAGCCTAACAATAAAGTCCCTGCTAAGGTGGCTCTATAGACATGGGCCAGATCCTCAGCTGGAGTGAAGCAGCGTAGCTCTGCTGACTTCAAGGGAGATTTGCCAGTTAACACCCGCTGGGGATCGGGCTCAGATGTTGTGATAGGTGGGGAAACTGAGGCACCAGTTCAGTGGCTTGCCAAAGGATTCGCAGTGGGCTGGTAACACACCCTCCTGAATCCCAGCCCGGTGTGTTAGCCATAAGCTCACCCTGCCGCCAATGCGCAACGGGCTGCATTCAACCATCGGGGTGCGGGACTCTCTCCCCAGGGGAAGGGCTGGGGTCTCCAAAGCATGCAACACTTAAGGGTCAGAGCCATTTAAATTCACTGCTCCCTTCTCTGATAAAGGTCAGTTCTAGGCTCGTTATCTGAGGAGTGGGGAAACTGAAGCCTGGAGCCGTCACGTGCCTTGTCCAAGCTCACAGAGCTGCGAGTAGTCCATAGAGGTCCTGCTACCACCATGAGAGTGGGGCTCCCTCATCCTGAGCACCGGCGGCAAATTAATACAGAGGCTTCTTCTCGACCTTCTCTCCTCCTCTCCTCTCCAGCTGCTCTGACCCATCGCCAGGCTCCTTTGGGGAATGAGGAGCCAGGAGACCAGCGGAGGCAGCTGGAGACATGGAGACGTTGGCTGCACAGGGACCTGCAATGGATCCCAGCTCGAGGAACGCTGCTCTGGGAGAACACATGGTCAGGATGCGCCCTGGTGACCAAGACGGGATCTGATGGGTCTTTGCCCTTGTGTGGCCTCCACGGCACCCCAGAGGTGCGGCATCATGGGAACGCTTTATCCAATGCCCACATGCCCTGGCAGTGCCCGGGAGCTGCACCCCAATGCCCAGCGCCACCCGGGCCCTCACCGTGGCTCTCGTTCTTGATGGGGAAGCAGAGGATGTTCCGGGTCCGGAAGCCGGTGCTGTCATCCACCCCCCGGTAGAAAAGCGGGTGGGAGTAGGCGTCCTTGATGTTCAGGATCTTCCCCGTCGTTGCCACGTGACCCGCGATGCCCTGATCCGCCGGGATGCGGATTTCGTAGCTCTGAGGGATGGGACTGACTGAGACTTTAGCCCTCTCCCCATGCCCATCTCCGTCCAACCCCCCGTCCTTCCAGGGCTCAGGGAACCACCTCCCATCCCCTTCTCCTATGATTCAGTCTCATCTCCCTACCTCGCACTCTGCCCCTCTTCAGCTCCAACCCCAGACGCGCCCTCGGCCTGGCATGGAGACCGCTCTCCTCCTCATGACCAGCCATCTCTGGTCCGGAGCCGGCGGCTCTGCTGTCCCCCTTGGCCTCACCTCGCCGTTGGGCCCGCTCCATCCTCCCGGGCCTGCCCATGCTACCCCTCGCAGCTCCCTCTGCTGGTGAAGCCTCGGGCCCTCTCGGGAGGGCTTACCTCATCATCCACCACGCCCCCGTCAAACACCTTGGCCACCAGCTCGTGGCTGAACGTGTCCAGCAGGAAAACCGAGCATCTGCAAGAGACAACCAGCCACTCAGCCAGATCTCCACAGCAACCGAGCACCCTTGGCTGCCCGGCACCGTCCAGTCACGGGGCAAAGCCCATGGAAGGCAGCGGAACAACTCCCATTGACTTCCCTCGGCTTCGGACCAGGCCCCCGGACTCTGGTTCACACATCTCCCCTTTGGATTCATTGACTCAGTGCCCCACCATGAGACTAGGGACTCCCTTGATCCCAGCCTCTGTGGTTACTGGTGATCCCGTGGCATGGGGTGTTAGCCCCGCAGTTCAGGCTACATTCCAGCTGGGCAACGACATTCAGCTTCCCTCAGTTTCCCCTGCTTCCCTTCCGGGCAAGGTGTTCTTCACCCGCTGTCCTAAACTATGCAGTGCTGTTGGGCACAGAGAAGCAGCTGCCACATTCCACCCCAGAGGTGGCTGCATTTCTGTGGTGGACAGAGATCGCTTTGGAGCACTGTTAAACACTCCCACAGGATCAGCTGGTCCTGGCGCATGGCCCAGCCGCAGCAGAGAACCAGGAACGTAATCCCAGTGTGCATGTACTCATGGCCTCCTTGGGGGAGCAGGGGGTGCCCAAGGGGCCCCCAGGCTGACTCCCCGCTCCCGGGACAACACCCTGCATGGAGCAGCTGCTCACTCACATTTCAGCATTGCTGAGATTCCGGGCTTCTGTGATGATCTCCTGGAGCAGCACCGACACGTCGTCTGCGGGGGAGAAGCGGAGGGTTGGGCGGGTCAGACCAGACCCAGGCAGGGTGGCTCTGGGGACCGGTGTGGGGACACGGAGCCCCTCGCCTCTGGGCCTGAGCCCCCCGATGCTGAGCAAGAGGCTTCTCCAAGGGACGGCTCCGTGATCCGAGCTGGTGGCCTCGGGTTGTGGCGCGTGGGCCCCCACGTCACCCCAAAGCAGGATCTATGGGGTTAGGCCAAGGTCCTGGCCGTCAGCCCCTACCTGAGCCCATTGCTAGGATGCCAGGCTGCGACGGTGGAGTCCGAACACGCCAGGGCTCTAATCCCGGCCCCAATGCCAGCTCCCTCCCAGCTGGACGCACTCACTCGGGGCCGGGTGAGCCCTGACCACCACCGCCCAGGGAGCGCAGGGGACTGGGCCAGGGCCCTGCCTCTGTGCCCCCGGAGACGATCAATAACAGCAGAGGGCCAGGGACAGGTGTCAAGCAGTCGTGACCCCCATAGGGCTAAAAGGGGGGTCGGGGCCCAGCTAGAGAGGAGCGTCCCCGTAGAGAGAGGCCAGTGACGTTGGTCGGTATTACCATGTGGCCCCTAAGTGGATAAAACCCAAGTTGCAATTTCTATCCCCCGCCCCCCACCAGCCAACGGGGAAACACCCCACGCAATGGCTGCCCGGTGTACCCCATGGGAAAGGAACGGGGGGTTCTCACCCGTCTGCGCTAACCTGCTCCCCGGAGGCTGCGGATTGGGATGGGTGGAGGCAGCCGTCCCAGGGAGACTGGGCTCCTTAGTCCTCAGTGTCTGGGGGTTTCCCTCGGGATCCCAGTGCAGGGCAGTGCCCACGCCCTGTGGGGCAGACGGAAGGAGAGCTGCCCGGGGACGTGCTCGCAGTGCAGGGCTGGGTCTCCAGAATGTGATGGGGATGTGACATATAGGGGGAGGGGCAGCGTGGGCACGTGCGTGTGTGTGAACAGGGGATCTCTGTGTGTGTATGTGTGTGTGTGAACAGGGGATCTCTGTGTGTGCGAACAGGGGATCTTTCTGTGTGTGTATGTGTGTGTGTGAACAGGGGATCTCTGTGTGTGCGAACAGGGGATCTTTCTGTGTGTGTGTGTGTGTGTGTGTGAACGGGATTTCTGTGTGTGTGTGTATTTATGGATGTGCAGGAGATCTGTGAGTGTGTGTGTGTGTATTTATGGATGTGCAGGAGATCTGTGTGTGTGTCTGTGAATGGGGGATCTGTGTGTGTGTGTGTGTGTGTGTGTGTGTGTGTGTGTGTGTGTGTGTGTGTGTGTGTGTGTGTGTGTGTGTGTGTGTGTGTGTGTTTGAGCGAGGGATGCTGCCCTCTAGGGACTGCTCTGCCCAGAGGATAAGGGCCCACCGCTGCTACCAGCTAACGCTGCTCCGTTAGCTCAAGCCCTGGGAACCGTATTTCGGAGCTGAGAAGACTCAGCTGGGCGCCCGCCCTGTGTAACGCAGGCAGAGGGGCTGCTGTGGGTTTGCCAGCGAGGCCCGTGTCCACTAGGAAGGTGGCTTCCTTGAGGGCCCCCAGCCTGGCACCACCAGACGAATGGACAGACCTAGAGGTGACGAAGGCCCAGCCGGCCCACCAGTGAGTCGGGCGCTAGCAGTACATTGCCCGCAGGAGCAGAAAATGTCACCTACCCAAGTGTGTAAACAGGTTCTTAGCCACTTGCAGGAGCGCCTGTGGGGGGAGGGGGGAAGGGAAATCTGGTTATCTGAGTTCATTAGTGGAGTTAATTAGACAAGTCTGCTCCCCTCCCCCACCCCGAGGCTCAAGACCAGCCACTAGCCAACACTCACTTCCCTCTTCCTGCCTGCAACCTCCACAGTCTGCTATAAATCCCCACGTTTCTGCCTCATTAGCCCTCGTTATCGTCCACAAGCACCTGGTGCCCCTGGCTCAGGGAGGGACAGAGGACCATGTGGCAGGGTGCGCTGGGCCTGAGAGCTGGGAGTAGAGAGAGCCCTGAGGAGTGAGATCTTCCCCAGGGCGCTGCCTTCAGCTCAGCAGTGTTAGGGTAGCAGCAGAGATCAGGGCCCTACAGTGCCAGGTGCTGCACGTACACAGAGTGAGAGCCAGTCCCTGCCTCAGAGAGCTTACAGTCTACACAAAGGGTGGGAGGGGAAACTGAGGCACAGAGCGGGAACAATGGCAAAGCTAGAAATGGAACCCCGGTCTCCTGACCCTGCCCCCTCATCCAGTGATCTAGCCCCTAGGTCACACTGCCTCTCCCCCAAGGCATTCTGGGGGGGGGTACAAGAGAAATGCTCTGAGGGGCCAGGGGAGAGGGAGGCAGGATGACACAGAGCTGAAGGGATACAGACGCTGTCCAAGGGGGATAAGTTTTGTGTCCCACTGGTGACAGAAGTCACGGATTTAACCCCAGCCCTGTTCTACTGGTGCGTCCCCCCTGAATTCCCATTAATACCATCAAATGATTTCTAAACATCTGTGGCTTCCCACTAATTCCCCCCTCACACACACACCCCACACACCGCCCCACCCATTGCCCTGGGAGCAGCGGCCATCCCTCGGGGCAGGAATCGATTCCTCCCCGGGAGAGACACTGCCCCTGTCAGGCATTAGGCCCAGCAGGTGAAGTTATTTCCTGGTCCCCAGTGCCATGCCGGGGCTATGCCCCACAGTGCCACGGAGGCGCCCCGAGCACGAGGCCGAAGGAGAGTTCACTACCGTTCGGGTGTATCGCGCCCAGTGCGGCGATGCCCCGGCACCTCCACTCAATGCCCCGCGGCTCTCCAACGGCGCACGGACACTCAGTCCAGCCCCACGCCCCACCCCGAAAGGCGGCTGGAGCCAGCGGCCCCCTCTCCCACAGTCACGGCTGCAGCGGCTGCGTGGCCCAGCCGGTTACTCCCTGCGGCCGTGCACAATGACTGAGCGAGCTGCCCCCTGACCTGGCACTCGCACTTGAGTTTCTGCTCCTTCTGGAAGGCCAGCGTGCTGGTCAGGACGGTGGAGGTGTAGCAGAAGCAGTGCTGGATTCTGTGCTCGTCGGCCTCCGTGTAGCTGAGGCGAGAAGAGCGGCACGGTCAGAACAGGGAGGGCGCGCGGTTGCTCCTGTGGCCGGCGCTGCTCCGCCGGGGAGCCTGCCCGTGCTGGTCACCTCGCTGACACGCAGCCACCTCTGGGGCAGGACGCAGCAGCTGGTCCCCAGGGCACCGCGCATTCCCCTCCTCTCTCCTGGACTATGGCAATGAGCTGCTCCGAGGCCCAGCTCCCCAGCCCTGCCTCAGTTTCCCCAGCTGGGGGACGGGAATGAGGCAACCGACCCATCTCGCAGCAGGGTGGGGATGGGGATTCCCACACAGTCTATCAGGCCTCAGGTCAGGTCAGCCAGGATTTGCCCTCATCTGCTCCTGTCCCCAAAACCTGGCCTGGCCTGGGCCTCTCGAATGGGCGATGCCGACCTCACCCATGAAATGGTGGCAGGGGAACTGGTGGGATCAGGGAAGGAGGCTTGGGGCAGCTGAATGAGAGGGGCCTGGCGAAGGCTGGGCTGAGCCGGGCACGCTGCCGGCCAGCCAAGCAGTGAGGACGGGGCT
Organism: Dermatemys mawii; assembly: GCA_007922305.1. Classification (NCBI taxonomy): domain Eukaryota; kingdom Metazoa; phylum Chordata; order Testudines; family Dermatemydidae; genus Dermatemys; species Dermatemys mawii. Next base: position 2,538,889 of record ML677344.1, on the reverse strand, counting down.
TTGCTCTGCTGTTGTTATTAAGCTCTGAATCCAAATTTCGAGAAACAAATTCCCCGGAGAGGGGGCTTCAGTGCCTGAGGATCAGAGGAATGCTTTACTGCGCTTTCAACTGGAGCCGGTGCCTGGCTCGGACACGCCCAAACCTGGCATGGACGCTGCAGGCTCCGATCAGCAGCAGAGCCCTTCCACATGTCTTACACCTGCTTGGGTCCCAAGCACCAGGCAGTAAAGGCTCCGAGCACAATTCTGCCCTGTCCTCACCCTTGTGTCATCACTGGAACACAGCTGCACATGATACTGTTCTGAGTGGGAGCGTCTGACAACACAGCCCCCTGCTGCAGTGAGTTCCAGCAGTTAACAACGTGGCACTCAATGGAGAGCTTCTTCGCATGGTGCTAGGGTTACACGAATATTCCAGCTCACTTCTATCGACTGAGCCCTTGTTCTCCTCTCACGGGGTGGAGGAGAGACTGCCGGGTTTTCATTCCATCCTTCCTGGTCTGAAGACCCCGGTTCAATCCCCTCCACTCTTCCCCGCAATTAATTTTCTACCTCCAGGATCTGATGCTACAGCCCGAGACAATGGCGTCCTGAGTCCCTCCCCACACCCTGAAGCAGTGGCTCCGCCCAACATCAGGCCAGCGGTCCCGCTAGGGCTGCACGTCGGCCGCTGACATCCCAGCCATGCTGACAGAGGAGCCGCCGGCGCACGGGGAGTCTGTCCCTGTACGGCCTGGCGCAGGAGGTCTGCCAAGAACTCGGCTCCTAGCAGCACCGGGCGGGTAAGACAGGGAGACTCCCCAGGCAAGACAGACCCGGGGTCCCTGCAGGAGGAGGAGGTGGGTGAGTGGGGACCGGAATGGGGTCGGGTCGGGGGCACCCCCTGCAATCCTCCCCCCAAGAACTTCTGAACTGGTGGCGCTGCTTTAGACTGGCTCGCCTGTCTCCTACCCACCCTTCCTCACTCTGGGGCCCCCCCACCCTTCATACAGAAACATGCCCCCCCCCCAACCCCTCTGGAAGCTGCTGCCTGCTCAAAGATTCTGGCTCCCAAGCAAGCATTTCCCCGCCCCCCATCCCCCTGGCAGGGAAAGTCTGTCTGCCCTGGGAGGCGTGACATGGGGTGAACGAGGGGGTGAGGGTCTGCAGACTGCACATGGCTAAGTGCATTGATGGAGGTTCCTGCATATCAGGATCGCCAGAGAGCTTTGGGCCAGCGTCGGCACTGAACGAGGCTAAGATGGAGGAGTTTGGCTGGGGTTGGTACTGAACTAGGCTAAGATGGAGGGGTTTGTTCCTAGCCACGCTTCTTGCTGCAGGGGCAAATAAAAAGACCTTGGCCCCTCTGCGCTAGGAGCTGTACACAGAGTGACAATAGACCCGGGATAGGGGGAGGGGGTAGGACACACCAGCTGAGTGACCGATGAGGTGGCAGCAAACGGCATGTCAGGGCTATGGGGTGTTTGGAGCTGGGGGGGCCTGTATCAGCTAAATGGGAAGGGAAGGGGGTGAAGGGGATGGGGCCGGGCGGGAGACACAGCTTGGGGAGATGCTGAGGGGAAGGATCTGCAGGGGAAGGGAGGGGCTGGAGCCAGCTGAGAAAAGCCCCTGCCTTGCACCCACGGCTGGGAGTCTCTTGCCGATCTCGGCAGCTTTCCCCAAGGCCACATGGCGGGGCAGAAGGAGGGGAGAAAGCACCTGGTCCTAGTGCCCCAGAGCACACAGGGGTCTCCCCTGCACAGTTTGGGGTCCAGAGGAGTGGTGGGCGGAGAGGTGGCCAAGGCTGGGCCCCATTTTACCCCGTACTCCCTGGACTAGATGACTCCCCCTCATAGCGATCCTGCATTCGAACGAGGGCAGGGGGCAGCTCCCCAGCTACAGGAGCCCCCGGGCTCCCTTCTGGCAGCCCCCCGAGTTCACAACAGAGAAGACCGCGGCTGATATGGTCTTACACCCAAAGGTGCAGCCAGAAAAAAACTCCAAGGCCCAGCATGCAAAGCGCCTGCTTGGACCCCGGCGGAGCACACTGCATGCTGGGAGTTGTAGTCTGCTGGAGCCGCGCCACCGTGCTGGTGACCAGAGCCCCACGCCAGAGTGGCAGAGGCAGCTTGAAACCTCCAGCTGCCCCTGCCCAAGCCAGGAGCCCTCCTCTGCAGGGATCCTGGGCTCACAGCCATCTAGCCCAGCGGTCACCAGCACAGGCCGGGCACGCGGGAGAGACCCTGCGGCACGGAGGTGACGGCGCGATGCCGAGAGGTCGGTGCACGGGGACCAGAGCTGGAGCCTGCCAGGCACTCGGGGCCACGGCTCTGCTGTGGGCTCCAGACCTCACCCGTCGGCACAGCTCAGCAGAGCCGGCGGCCGCGCAGGGCTAGTGCCCAGGGAGCAGCCTCCCCACGAGTCTCCGTCTCACCTCTCGCCACCCAGCTTGTTGAAAGCACAGGCCAAGGCCACGACCTGGGCCGTGGCCCGGCTAATGACCGGCACACACAGCATGGAGGTCACCTCGAATCCCAGCATGGTGTCAAGCTGCTTGTGTTCCTCCTGGGGAGAGAAGATCAGACTGCAGTGAGGGTCAGGATGTGGGGCAGGGGAGAGTAAGACCGGGTGAGGTCAGGACATGGGGTAGGGGAGGGTCAGACGGGGGTGAGGGTCAGGACGTGGGCAGGGGAGGGTCAGACGGGGGTGAGGGTCAGGACGTGGGGCAGTGGAGGGTCACACCAGGGTGAGGGCCAGGACGTGGGGCAGGAGAGGGCCAGACGGGGGTGAGGGTCAAGACGTGGGACATGGGAGAATCAGACGGGGGTGAGGGCAGGACGTGGGGCAGTGGAGGGTCACACCAGGGGGAGGGTCAGGACGTGGGGCAGGAGAGGGCCAGACGGGGGTGAGGATCAGGACGTGGGGCACAGGAGGGTCAGACCGGGTGAGGATCAGGATGTGGGGCACAGGGGGGTCACACCGGGGTGAGGGTCAGGACTTGGGGCATGGGAGGGTCAGACCGAGGTGAGGGTCAGGACGTGGGACAGGGGAGGGTCAGACCGGGGTGAGGGTCAGGACGTGGGGCACAGGAGGGAACCGGGCATAGATCATTACATTTATAGACCGATCTCATGGCCAGACTGGACCACTGTGATCGCTCAGTCTGCCCTCCTAAATAACACACCCCCACAAGAACTCCGAGGGCAGATCTTTGAGACTAACATCCCGTCTGGAGATAAGTACGTCCAGCGGCAGAGAATCCCCCATGACCCTCGGAACATTGTTCCTGTGGTTAATTCCTCTCAGCGTTCAAAATTGACACCTTATTTCCAGCCTGAATTTGTCTAACTTCAATTTCCAGCCATGGGATCGTGTCAGACCTTCCTCTGCCAGACTGCTAAATATTTGTTCCCGTGTGAGTACTGATAGATGAATCAAGTCACCTTTAACCTTCTCTTTGTTACGCTAAATCAACTGAGCCCGTTCAGTCCAGCACTATAAGTTTTCTGATCCTTCCCTCATTCTCCTGGCTCTTCTCTGCACCTCTAATTTGTCAACATCATCCTTGAATTGCGAGGTTCCCCAGTTTATGCATCCCAGGATCACATTCGCTCTTTAGGCTACAGCTCACATTCAGCTGATTAGCCACCACGGTCCCCAAATCTTTGTCAGGGTCACTGCTCCCCAGGACAGAGTCTCCCGTCCCAGCAGTGTGGCCTAGATGTAGACACAGAGAAAGGGTGCAAGATCTAGGTACTGGGAGACACAGCAAAGGTAACACACCAGCTACATGTGTGTCCGTGTCTCCCTTATCCGGCTGCAGCCACCCACCCAATTAGCAACAGGGAAAGGGCCGGGGGTGGGTCACGAGTCCTTGACACCTGTTTGCAACCCCAACCTGAGAACCGATGTCCTAACTGGGAGGCAGTATGGCTTAGCGGACACAGCACTGCAGTGGGGACACTGGCTGGCGGGGTCACCTTCAGCAAGTCACCCTGCCGCTGTGTGCCTCAGTTTCCCCATCTATAAAACTACTGAAGCAAGCAAGCAAGATACTATTGAAGCCCTTTGCATTCGCTGGAAGACAGGGCTCTAGGTATTAACATTATTAATTCATTCCACATCAATGGCCAAGCAGCCACCGGTTGATAACAGCCAGGCGGCTGCTTTCTCTGATCCCCATCGCTAGCCTTGCTTGGCGAGGCAGGGGCACAGGGATGGGCGGTCTGTCCGTTCCCTATGCTGCTGCCATGGGGAAAGCCGGAGATGGAGACGTGTCCCAAACGGCTTCTCAAGGAGAAAGAGAAGCAGAGAGAGAGGCACCGTGGGGCAGACTCTCAACAGCTGGCTCCTGACTGTGAGCTTGGCCTGGGATATTCATACCACCAAGCTCCCGGGCCCACAATAAGCCTCTAGGACTCACTGCCCGGAGCCAGTGTGAACAACTGTTTACCCCTTTGCCGCTGCTGTGGCTGCTGGACTACACAGTTCTTCGGTTTAGCCTTTCGGGAGTAATTCCTTAGCTCCGGCCCATCGCCCGCCGCTGCGGGGGCCGCTGAGGGCAGGAACAAAATACTTATCTCTGCCTTGCCAGCCAGTGTGCCCCTGGGCCACTGCATGTGAGTGGCATTGCCCAAGAGGGGACAGGCATTTTCCTTTATATTCTTTAAAACACCAAACACCTATGCCAAGTCCTTGTGTATTAAACAGAGAACAGGAAGAGTAACGCAAGAGTGCAATGAACTGGAGGGGCCTGCTGCTGGATGGCATCAGAACTGCCAGGCTGTGTGTCAGAGCCCCTGTACTGCCACTTAAAAGCTCCGAAGAGAGCCCTGCTTTTTGCGCTGGGGGCGCTCTTCCACTAGTGACTGGGCTGACAGCCACCAATGCCTCTCACGCGGCTGCAGACAGCCTGTCGTCTGGGTTCCCAAGTGGCAACCTCAGTCCTTCTACCCTCCCAAACCATATTTACACTTATTTTGCTTCCTTAGGACTTTCTAACTGTCTGTCTACCCAGAGAGAGGCGAGGGCTTGCTCCAGCGGTGCACATAAATCATTTCCCTGACCCTGCGCGCTGGCCTATGACCGCAGCACGTGCCAGGGCAGGGTCTGTCGCTGACCCTGGGGAAGCCACTCAGCCGGCTCTGAGGCGAGTGCACGGCTTCTGGGGGAGTTGTTATTATTTCTCTGCTGCAGTGACACCCAACAGCCCCTTCTGTGCAAGAGATCGATCATCCGGGTATGATCCAGACACGCGAACGGCCCCCTCACAGGAGTATCAGAGCACAGAAAAGCAGCATCCCCATTTTACACAGGGGGGAACGAGACACAGAGAGACTAAGTGACTCGCCCAAGGTCTGGGAGACCAGCTGTGTCGCCCAGGAGAGATTGCACCCAAAGGGTCCGCTAAAGATCCATTCACCGTCCAGACAGCTGGGTGCTCGGATCTGACACGCTCTGAGCTGAACTGCTCTGGGATTGTTCGTTCCAGGAGGAACTCAGGGATCTATTCCCAGCCCAGCCCTGCATTGGGATCTGGCCCCATGCTGACCCCGCACACACACTGAACCGGGTCCGTTCCCCGGCTCCGATCGCTCTCCCTGGAGCTAGCTGGGCATTCCCTCCACTGCTGTGTCCAGCGGTTCCTGCCCCCAGGCTGGGAACAGAGTGTTCACCAACAAACCTGCCCCCCGTGCAGAGACACTGCAGGAGGAGCAGCTGCTCGCTCTGGACTCCTGGACCGCACCAGCAGCATCCCGATCACCCCCACCCCCGCCCCCACTCTCCTGATACACCTCGATCCCAGCCTGCAGCCTCCCACCGTTCCAGCCCTGGGCTACCCCCCCTGCTCTGCCAATGCACCTGGATCCCAGCCTGCAGCCTCCCACCGCTCCAGCCCTGGACTACCTCCCCTGCTCTGCCAATGCACCTCGATCCCAGCCTGCAGCCCTCTGCCGTTCCAGCCCTGGGCTACCTCCCCTGCTCTGCCAATGCATCTCAATCCCAGCCTGCAGCCCCCCGCCATTCCAGCCCTGGGCCACCCCCCCACTTTGACGTTATGAGTGTAATATGGAGTCTCATTGACAGGTGACAGGCCAGAAAGAGTTAATGAACTCAGGAACTGACCTGAACCGTGGCCGAACTTTTAGGATTGCATAGAAGGATATGTAAATGACTAGTGCTTTGAAATGCAGTGGGCATTGTTAGAGATAGAAGAGTAGATGTTAGTTCAGATCTTGTGATGTAAGCAAACAAGTCTTGTCTATTACTATGGCTTGGATTCAAAGATCAAAAAGGAGTACTGGTATTTAGGAAGATACTTGAGTAAAATAGTACTGTTGTCTGTATGTCTCTTTGAAGGTTGTGGTAACCTGTATCTGAACTGTTAAATGGATAAATTATCCTGGGCTAATTGCCAGGATGTTTGGGAGAAGGGAAGTTAAGCCTAGTGTTTTCTCAAGCCAAAAGGCTGCTGGAAATGTATAAAGACCCTGGAACACGATCCTTCTTCATCTCAGATCTGCTTTGGGTTTCAAGAAGGGGAAACCTTGAGCCATAAGGATTGAGATCCCCAGTCACTGACTGGAGTCACCCTGAATATGGACATTGGACTATAACCTATGGACTATTTCTAAAAGGACTTTTGGTGACTACCAGCTCATCTCTGCTATGCAACTAAAACTCAAGAATTGAATCCAGTCTGTATGTATATTGATCTTTTAACCAACCTTCCTCTTTTCTTTCTTAATACATTTTAGCTTAGTTAACAAGAATTGACTATAGCGTGTATTTGGGGTAAGATCTAAGTTGTCATTTGACTTGGGCCTGCGGCTTGGTCCTTTGAGATCAGGAGAACCTTTTCTTTTATATGATGAAGTAAGACTTTCAGTAATCATCATCATATCTGACAGGTGTGTCTGAAGGGAGGCTGGAGGCTGGGCACTTTAAGGGGAACTACATGGTTTGGACTTCTTAGTAGCCAAGGAGGTGCTATAGAAGCTGTTTTGTGCTGGAATGATAAACCTAAGTATTGGAATATCCACCAGCTTTTGGGGTTTGTCTGCCCCATTTTGTCTGCAGTTCACCCTAATTGAGTGACCTTAGCCTGTTCCCATGGGCATCCCCGTCACAGACATCCTCCCCCTTGTCCGCGCAAAGTCTGCAGGCTCATGCTCCCACTGTGGCCCCGTGGCGGACTTCTCCCCATGGGGCCCCAAACTTGGGGGCAGCCCAGCTACACACCATACTGATGTCCTGGAGTGTGATGGATTTCTTCTCCTCCACTACCTTCCCCAGACGCCCGAACGTCAGCTGCAGGCAAAGAGAAGAGAGTCAGGGGCCGGCGGGCCGAGGAAGAGGAAGGTTGACTTGTGAGCGAAGTCGCAACATGGAGGAGCCCGGGTGCAGCCGCCAGCGGCTCTTCCAGGAGCAGTGGCACAGCCGGCTCCCCGACCCAGCTCCTTGGACGCGGGTGCAAGAGGAGAGGTGGAGCTTGGGGGGAGTCCATACCAAGGGGAAGCAGCTGGACACAGAGGGGCCCTGTGGCTCTCCCCAGCTCCCCGGCTAACACAGCCTTTGCGGCCTGGGGTCTCCCTGAGTCCTGGCCTGGACTCACCAGTCATGGAGGGGACGGCTGAGTCCCCACACCCCACAATCCTGACCTGGAGGGGCCACTCCTTATAGGGAGGGGACGGCTCAGTCTCCAAGCCCTCCACTGAGCTCCACAGCACACAGAGCACGAAGGAAATACGGTACCGGGCAGCGGGCTGAGACCCACCAAACTCATGCCACGTAGCCGGCTGTTTGATGGGATCAGCAAGCGGGACCCAGCCAAACCAGTGACTTGCGGCCTAAGGGCTCTCCATATCCCCCCAGGCCATGCAGTGCCCATTGTCAGCACCGGTCTGCCGTGCCCAGCAATTCCTACACTTGCAATACGGCTGCAACAGCCTTCTTCATCCACCGCCGAACGGCCTCCCCACACCCTGGGCCAGTCACGTCCCTGGCTTTAGCTCCATTGCAGCTAGCAAAGTTTCACCGGGGACGGATCTAGCCCTCTTCGCGTTGGATTAAGGATGGGAGGGGAGCTGCCGATGGCCAATCCTGCTCCACTTGAAGGCGGCTGTGATGGGAGCAGGTCCCAAAGCGAAGGGGGCTGCAGCGTGCACTGCCAGAGTTGCCAGCTGCTCTCCAGATGTTTTCTGGTTGGCTTTAAAATGGATCTACCTGGACAAATGCTTGGGGAAAGAGGAGGGGACGTCCTGGAGCCAAGGGACGAGGACAGAGTCAGCCCCTGCGCTAACAAAATGAAGCCTGTGTTCACCGGCTTCCTGACTCATGGCCTGGGAAGGGACCTGGAGCCCAGACTGCTCCAGGCTGCAGCTGCTCTCCCAGAGGAGTTCAAGACAGGATGTTCTCACTCGTTGGCTGGCGCCACTGGCTGCGGTCAATCAACAAGCAAGACCACGGGCAGTCAGTGGGCGTGTCTCAGGTCTGTAATGAGAGGACATAGGAGCTGCCACAGCTGGAGAAGCCGATGGCTCCTCTAGGGCAGGACCGAGCATGGCCAGGGCTAAATGTGTTCATAAACTCACAGCTCAGGATGGTGCTGAGGCAAACCCCCAGATCTGAGCACTCCCGAACTTTGAATCCGCATCCACACTTGGTGGTCTGGGTCCCCTCCTCACCCCTGTCCCACACAGGCCCTTGTAAATGTGCTGCCCTCCTCCAGGAATTCCTTCCTGACCCCAGCTGGGGAGCTGTCTATGCCTGGGAGCATGAGGATTGTCATGCTTTGTGCATCCCATGGCTAGCTTCATCTCTGGAGCGAGGCTGATGAAAACCCCAAGAGGGCTGGAATTCAGAACTGAGCTTTGCTGCTGAGCGACAGAGAACATGTAACGACTTACAGGGAAGCTGATCTCCTCTTCCAGCACTTTATCTCCCACGACCTGGAGGAAACAAGAAATACAGAAGTGAGGGCCAAGGAGCTGAGGAATTGGGGCTCTGGAAAACCTTGGCCATGGAACAGGAGCTGAGAGAGAATTTAAACCCTTTATGCAGTAAGATCTTCCTGCTCCATATGCGCAGGTCTCTGTCCCTGGAGCTAAAGAAGACCCTCGCCACTATCCCAGTACTGGGAACAATCCTGTAGGATGGGTGTGGTGGGTGGGAGGGGAAAGAATCTACTCAAATCAGACCCAGTGTAGGGGTGACATGACTCTCTCTCTCTCTCTGATCGCCATGTGTGGGGTCGGGAATGAACTGCCCCCCTCGTCCGACTGGCAGGGACCTTGGTGTTTTTTCACCTTCCTCCGCAGCGTGTGGGTGCGGGTCGGGGATGCGGTGTGCACATTCCCCCCCAGAATCTTGAGGGGATTAAGGTGGCCAGGATGGGCCAATTAACTCCCAGGACTACACCTGGTGGAGCAGCCAGGGAGCAGGGGTTGATTAAATGAGGCTTAGCTGGCCAGGAACAGAAGGCGCCTGGATAAAGCCCAGGAGCTGAGAGCAGAAGAGGTGGCAGGGAGGGAGTCTGCAGCCACCCCGGGAGAAGGGAGGTGTCCCTGGGGCTGCAGAGCTAGGTAGCCTACAGTCACGCTCTGGGAGGAGGGAGTTTGGGCCCAAAACCCAGCTCAGGGGGAGAGGCAGAGAGGTAGGGACAGCTCAGGGGAAAGAGAAGGCAGCAAGGTGTGGGGTAGGGCAGAGGAGAGAGCCCTGAGCTGGAACCCGGAGCAGAGGGTGGGCCCGGGCTCCCCTACCGGCCCCTGGGGAAGTGGCGTGGACCAGACAGCGGAGAGCGGCCTGCCGGGGACAGTTCACCCTGAAGAAGCTGGATACCCTGGAAGAGGAGGACAATAGTGACCGGGGGTGGGGGTGGGGAGGGAGTGACCAACAGGAAGCAGCAGCTCCTGGAGCGAGAGGGGCCGCAGGGAGAGGCAGGACGGGTGGAGAGACGGCCACAGGAGGGCGCGGCCCCTGGAATGAGCTAATTCCCAGAGCGGCCAGGAGGAGGCGCCCGAGGGGTGAGTGGACCCTATGAGATGGTCACTCTCCTAGTCCCTTCCTGGAGCACATCACGGTCTAGTCTCCCATGGGTCTCGTTCGCTTTGGGCTCCCATCGGCTCAGGCATCCCATGCCGGTCCTGGAGGGGGCTGTGGCCTGTGACAGACAGGAGGACGCACTGGATGATCTGGCCCCTGCTGGCCTTGAACTCTCTGCCTCTAAAACTGTCCTGATAAGATCCCTGCCCCCACACTGCAAGAAATGAGCACGGACTGTGGGGCCTTTCCTGAGGCTTGGTGCCCGTTGGGCGGAGGGGGGCTGGATCCCCGGCAATTCCAGGCAGTTTCCCTCCGGGAAAGGCCGGGTCATCAAACCCGCAAGGTTCCGCGGGAATGCGTCGATTTCAACGCCACTCTCGACAGGCTCCTGGTGAGTTCCAGGAGGGAACCTCCTTAATCTTCCGCCATCCGGCAGGCCACCACCAAGCCGGTTCTTCCAGGCTCTGCCGCTCCCCAGCAGGGTGGGCTTCCCACCACCCTGGCTCCCTGGCACAGAGCCCCAGGCTGCCCGAGGAGCCAGCCACACATTGCTGCTTCTCCCCAAACGGATTTCTTTTCTTAGTGTCAGGCGCCTTCCTGGTGCCCTACAAACAGGGCAGAGTTGCCAGCAGAGGGACCAGGCACCGTTGACACCCAGTGACGTCCCAGAAATACCCTGCTGGAACCGGCCCCAGTGGGACAGGGGAGGATGAGGATGCAGGAGACAGCACGGGGAAAGGAAAGCTCCTCTCAGCGGAGCAGCGTGGGCAGCGATGGGCAGATGGGTGCACGGATTTATTCCCTGGGGCTGTGCTCCTCCTGGAATAGCCGACGACGCCCCAATGCTCAGGAACCCCCCCTCCCTCCCACGGGGCTCCGAGCTGGGTTTACTTGTTTCTCTAGGGCGAGTTCTGGACTCCCCCCATGACGGGTACGGGGCACCACCCACCTGGCAGAAGAGCTGGTGGTTATCTTCCGAGACCAGCAGGAGGCAGCAGCAGGGAGACTGGGTCTCCTGCTTCAGCTGGGGAAGAGAGAGAGAGGAAGGAAGGAGGGTTAGAGATGCAGAGACTTAACTTAGAGCAGGACGGGGCAGCGCTCTCCAGCGCAGGCAGGGAGCCCTGGGACACACTCGCCAGCCTGTTCCGCTGAGATCTGCAGCCCAAATGTTGGGTAGCTTAGCAGAGCCAGGCTGTTTGATGGGGGCCCATCACTCTCACCACCGCCTGGCACTTGTACTTACAAAGGTGAAGTATCGTGCTCCCCTGGCTACAGGTGGGGAAACTGAGTCACGGCGCTCTAAGTGGGAGGAGGAGAAGGAGCGGGGAGCTCGCCTCCTTACCTGAATATCGGGACAATTGGTGTCCCGATCGTACATTGATCAGGATGTGGGACACAGGGTTAAATATCAGGACAGTCCCGATTGTATCAGGGCTTCCAGTCATCCTAGCGCAGACAGCCATTATTATTATTAGGGGTACTACCGCAGCACCGCGGGCTCCAACCCAGGTCTGAGCCCCATTGCACCAGGTGCTGGACAGACACAGTCCTCGCTCCAAAGACCTGGCAATCTAAAGAGACAGACAGACAGACACAGTGTGGGAGAGGAAACTGAGGCACAGGGTGAGAACAGGACTTTCCCAATGTCACCCAGCAGCTGAGCAGGGAGCAGAACCCAGGACTCCTGACTCCCCGTCCACTGCCTTGCCCACTAGACCTCGCTACCACCACTCCAGCCCTGACCCTTCCAGGCTCCCCCCTAATAATCCGGAAGCCTAGCTGGGTCTGTCACTAGGTCTGTCAGCCTGGTCCAGCCTTAACAGCTCTGGTTTCAATCTCCCTGCCAATCCAGCCAGCGGCCTGTGAGGGAACAGAGTGCCTGCCGTCTGCTTTCTCAGTGCCCACCAAATCAGGCAGGGCTCCCTCTACACAGCCCTGGTGCCGGCAGGCCCCTTTAACTCCCCAATGGCCACTCCGAGCCTTTTTCCCATTTGGCATACGGATCCATGCTTAATAACACACTAACCATGACCTCACAGAACTAGCTAATCCTCATGGCCTGTCCGTGAGCTGCTGTTCTCCCCATTGGACATCTGGGGAAACTGAGGCACAGGCCAGTGACTTGGCCAGGTATGAGAATCCAGGAGTCCTGATGCCTCCTGCTCTAACCTCTAGGTCGCTCTCCCTCCCAGAGCTTCTCTTTCCCTAGGACGTCCCCGCTCCATCCTCCTTTTTCCTTCTGTCTAATCACAGCCTTGCTTAGCTGGCCAAGATTGTATTTTGCAGCACGGTTGGCCAGCCTCTGACCAGAAAGAGGCAGCTAAAAGCAGAGCCCCGGAGCACGACGCTGGGCCAAGACTGCCAGGTCTCAGAGCGGCCGATACGACCACGCACCAGGCCTGTGGTTTTCCAGCAGTGAAAGCCAACCCCCGAGGCACACGCTGGATTTTCTCTCTGTGCTGTTCTTTTCTCTCCCTGTTTTCGGGTGGTCACACAGCCTGCCCCAGGGCGCGCTGAGATAGGAATCGGTTACGACAGCGAGGGAAGAGACAGGCACGCTCTCTCCCAGGGCAGCCCCTGCGGCAAATCACGGCCCAGCCTGGCCACTCACCACCTGCTCTGCTCCCTGCCTGGCTCCAGCGGGGCTTGCGAGCCATCTGGCCTGCACCTTTCATTCCAGCCCGGAGGCCGTTTGTATGTTGGATTCTCATTGCAGTGATTAGCATCTGCAGTATGGATACAGCCCTTCCAATCCTGGGTAGGCTCCAGATACCATAGGAATGCAACTGCCTCTGGGGCGCAGCCTAGCCACTATTAAACAGCTGAGAGCAACACCATGGAACAGCTGCTAAGCATGGTCAAGGGGCCCACGTCCCCTGAAGGGATTTAGGGGAGCAGGGTGTGATTATCTGAGCTGGCCAGGATCATGAACAACCAGGGGTGACTGGGAGCTCAGGATTATCTTTGGCATTGCTAGCACCCTGCTGGGTCTTAGCACCAGGCCAGCTCCCTGAACCCAACCCGGCTCCCCCATCACACCCCGTCCCC
>ML677344.1:2512844-2525808 GCA_007922305.1 Dermatemys mawii | reverse complement strand
AGCCCACCGCGCCAGGTCCCAGTACCCAACCTGGAACCCCTATCACACCCCATACTCAACCCAGCTCCCCCAGCCCACCGCGCCAGGTCCCTGTACCCAACTCAGCACCCCTATCACACCCCGTACCCAACACGGTTCCCCCTGCCCACCGTGCCAGGTTCCCATACCCAATCTGGCTCCCCCTGCCCACCACGCCAGGTCCCAGTACCCAACTCACTGTCCCCCAACATTGAGCCCGATAGCTTGTGAGATCTCACCAAGCCACCCCTTGCGGTAGGACAGCTGCAGGCTACTGGCAGTGTTCTAGCATCACCTTCAGTTGTATGGACAAGAGGCATCAGCAGCAAAGAAAAGCTTCCGAACCTGCCCAAATGTGAACTAAATCCTTCCCACAGAAGGGAGAGGTGTGAGCTGCCCCCTCTCAGTTAGCTCAGCAAGTTGTTCACTCTGAAGCCTAGTGATGACACTTTAGACATTGTTCAGGAGGTTGCTTTGTAACCAAAAGGGTGAGAACAGGGATCGGGGTGTTAAATTAAACAAAGCTGCTGGGTCTGGGCGGGACACTCAATCCATTCCCTTTGCTAGGGCAATGAGCGCACTAGAAACGCTGATAAAGAAAACAGACCCCATTGTCTCTTCCTGTTTATTCTGCCGTGCTGCGAACCTCCCCGCTTTGTCCAGTTCCTGCAGAGGGCGGCTGTTTGCAGGACGCTCTGCAGGAAGCAGCTAACATCTGCACGGTGCTAAGAACACTCCAGTGACGCTCAGCAACACGCTCCGCTGCCCAGCGGAGCTCACTAGCCAGGCTGCCCTGGGTTTCCCTGTGAGGCGGATGAGGAGAAACGTTCCCTCACCAGGAGGTCAGTCGCGGTCAAAGCAAAGCACCCAGCTACTTACATAGTTAATGACCTTGAGCTGGAGCGAGGCCGCATCGAGGTCGTACAGCTCCCCTGCAAGAGCAACGAGCGAGAGTGTCAGCTGGTGTGACGGGTTGGCGGGAGGGGGTTAAGCCAGAGATCCCGCGGTGCCCAGTTAGCACCACGAGCTAACACCGCCAGGCTGGGCACTGGCCATGCCGGGAGATCAGTGCTTCCGGAAACTCCGGCACCGTAACAGCCTTGCTGGTGACTCCCCTCCCCGGCCCCTGGCCCCTCCGCCATTCATCTCCCACCAGCCAGCAGAGGCTCGGTTCTTGGCACGCCTGCTCCCTGTGGCGTGGTGGGAGCTGCCAGGCTGAGTCAGGCCATTGGCTTCCCCACCTGCCTGACGATCACAGAGAGCCGGGCACCGATTCGTTTTGTCTCTCCGCTGCCCCGGGAGGCCGCTCAGTGTCATGAGCCCCATCTACATATGGGGAAACCGAGGCACTGAACTGGGCAAGAACTAGCCCACGGTCTCCTAGCCCCAGGAATCAGGGCCCAGCACCTGCCCCCTTTCACGTCGACATCCAAATGAAGCTGGATTGGGCTTTGGAATCCAGCAGCCCAGGCTCCAATCACCGGACAGTCCCAGGTGGGGAGGTGCCGGGGGGCAAACGTCTCTGCAGGGCCGGCAGATCCTCGGTGGGCAAGACTGCGTCCGTCCATTCCCCCGCCCCCCACAGCTCCAGGGGGCTCAGTACCGCCCAGGGGCTGGGCTGCTGCTCCGGGGCAGCTGTGCCTGACTGGCCCCACGTCCCATTCTCCATGCCCGTCTCTAGCACCACGGTCCCCGGATGCAGCATGGGCCGGGTGTCGATGGCAAGGACCCCATCCGGGGGCGCCGGCAGCTCTGGAGAAGGGGGACCCCGATCTGCGCGACCTGCCGGCCCCCCTCAGTGCTCAGGTCCCTCTGGGGCTGGGAAGAGCCGCCCCCCACCTTACCGCACAGCTGCAGGATCTTGCGGTCCAGGTCGCTGTAGCCGCTGTGCGTCACCCTCTCGGTCCTGGCCAGGGAATTCTGGGACGAGCTGGTGGACAGGCTGACCTGGGGCCAGGGCTGCAGCTTCTGGAGGGTTTGGACGCGCCGGTACGCCACCAGGATCTGCAAGGCACAAGCGGGTGGGGGGGAAGGGGTCAGTGACGGGAGGGAGCTGTTCCCATTCCTCCTGGAACCCTGCCTCCTTCCCACCCGTTAGGGGCTAATTCCACGCACCATCACAGAATCAAAGAAGATCAGGGCTGGAAGGGACCTCAGGAGGTCACCGAATTCAACCCCTGCCCAAAGCAGGACCAATCCTCTGGGCTCGGCTGGTCATGGACAGACCTTGGGTCAGGCTGGTCTCTTTCCTACCCACGAGGACGGGGACTGAGAACAGCGTCAAGCCTCAAACCCCATGTCAACCTTCCCCTCCCTGCACGTGGCCCAGTTCCCCCTCACAAGCCTAGGTGGCCACCAGCCTAGGACCAGCTCCTGGGGGAACTTCAGGATCTCAGTCGGGGGGGCACGATGGAAAGAGAAGGGGATGAGACCCTGGGGGACATTCTGGAGCACGTAGGAGATGGACTCCACTATCCTGAAGAGAGCCAGGTGGCTGGCACCGGAAGTTAACCAGTTTTTGGGGATCTGGGAGCTGGGAGATGCTATGGGTGTGGATACCGAGGTGAGAGGCACTTCAGAACGGGTGGCTTAGATTAGATCAGATCCTGAGAAGAGAATTCACCTGGCCAGGTAGAGCCGCATCCCTGGGGCTGAGAATTAAACCCAGCATGAGAAAATAGCCCAAGGAACCAAAGAAAGTTTCCTTAACATTTTTACGATTGTAAATCCACTGTTGTTATTTTTTGTGTTAAAGAAGCACCTAGAATCCCCAACCAAAACCAGATCCTTATTGTGCTAGGAGTTGTGTACACACACACACACACACACACACACACACAGTGAGATATGGTCTTTTGTCCCTGAACCCCTTTGAGGAAGACTCAGGAATCTAGAGAACCACAAAAGATAAGGTTTATTCCTCTCTCTTTCATAGCACTCACATTCTTCCTTCTCCTCTTTCTCTGCCCTCCCTTTGTTCTCTGCTGGTGCATCCTGGGAATTCTCACTCCTGGACTGAAAGCTCCAGAAACCACCTAAAAACGGACTTACAAACCGGGGTAGCTGTCTGCTCCTAGCTAGATACAACATACCTTTCCCCCTTCAGAACAACCATTGTCAGACTTCAGACTGTCACTTGAGTCCAGCAACAACGTTTTCCAATCTTTCAGGCAGTCTCCTTTGTCTCACACTTCTCCTGGTACATGGAGAGGCAGAACCGAGACTGGGCAATGGAGCAATTCCCAAATGCTATAGATTGTCCATCATCACTATCGGTGTCATCGGGGTTCTCTGGGCCAGGGTGGAAATCAACATTCTCTTCTCTGGCTGCTGGCGGAGGAGCTGCCGACAACCTTGAAATGCCCCATTTCTTTCTATCCGTGAACCCATTCGAATCTGCTCGGGGTTCTGTTATCTGCAAAGGACACAGACATCTTGAACGCCCTTCTTCTGCCTCTGAATGGCAGCTTCACAGCAACAAAATCTCCCATTTGAATCGCGCGAGGTTTCGCCCCGCTCTTCCGAGCGCCGTACGGCCTGGACTTCTCTTCACGCCGTTGCGACTAGGTGCCTAGGATGATTTGGGTGACAAGAGAGGACATGCCAGCCCTGGACAGGTAGTAAGTCGTACATGGGCCTTGCGTCCTCTGAACAGTTCAAAACGTGATACTCCTTTCTTGTGTGTGTGGGGGGAGTGTCCTGAAGCAAACAATGTCACACACAAAGCTTCTTTCCGTGGTCTCACTTGTAACAAAACTGCAGACTTTCTCTCACCATCCTGTTCATTCCCTCAACAAGACCATTAGCTCTCGGATGGTGTACAGCAGAGGTCCCCAAACTGTGGGGCGCGCCCGCCCCTGAAGGGGACACGGAGAAACATTATGGTGGGGCCCAGGAAAACACATCCAAGCTCTCTATCAAGCGTTCTTCAAATTATAATACCCATCTGCTGAAATGAAGAGGCAGATTGACAGAACCAGAAGAGTACCCAGAAGTCACCTGCTACAGGACAGGCCCAACAAAGAATGTAACAGAACGCCACTAGCCGTCACCTTCAGCCCCCAACTAAAACCTCTCCAGTGCTTCATCGAAGACCTACAATCTATCCTGAAGGACGATCCCTCACTCTCACAGGCCTTGGGAGACAGGCCAGTCCTCGCTTACAGACAGCTCCCCAACCTGAAATAAAGACTCGCCGGCAACCACACACCACACAAGAAAAACACTAACCCAGGAACCTCTCTCTGCAATAAAGCCTGTTGCCAACTCTGTCCACAAATCTATTCAAGCGACACCATCATAGAACCTAATCACATCAGCCACACCATCAGAGGCTCAGTCACCTGCACATCGACCAATGTGATCTTTGCCAGCAATGCCGCTTTGCCATGTCCATTGCCCAAACTGGACAGTCTCTACGCAAAAGACTAAATGGACACAAATCAGACTTCAAGAATTATAACATTCAAAAACCAGTTGGCGAACACTTCAACCTCCCTGGACATTCAATTACAGACCTAAAAGTGGCAATTCTTTAACAAAAAAAAAACACTTGAAAAACAGACTCCAATGAGAAACTGCAGAATTGGAATTAATTTGCAAACTGGATGCCATTAAATTAGGCTTGAATAAAGACTGGGAGTGGATGGGTCATTACACAAACTAAAACTATTTCCCCATGCTAATTTTTCCCCCTACTGTTACTCACACTTTATTGTCAACTGTTTGAAATGGGCCACCCTGATTATCACTACAAAAGTTTTTTTTCTCCTGCTGATAATAGCTCACCTTAACTGATTTGTCTCGTTAGAGTTGGTATGGCAGCCCCGATCTTTTTACGTTCTCTATCTATCTATCTAATCTATCTATCTATCTTCCTTCTGTATTTTCCACTCCATGCATCTGCTGAAGTGGGTTCTAGCCCATGAAAGCTTATGCCCAAATAAACTTGTTAGTCTCTAAGGTGCCACAAGTACTCCTCGTTCTTTTTGCTGATACATACTAACACGGCTACCCCTCTGAAACCTGATTCCTTTGCCAGTTACGAACTCCTTGGGAAACTCTTCTTGGGTGAAAACTGATGACATGAACTTAACCGCTATTTCAGAGGTCATCTTTCCAGTGAATGGAACTTCCAGCCAAGTTGAATGATAGTTTACCAGGACTAGGAGAAACCTTTGCATACCAGGCTGATCTTCAAATGGTCCCATTACATCAAGAGCCAGTTTCTCCCATGGACAGTTGGGATAGTCAACTGGTGCGAGAGGGATGTTGAAGATTTTCCGTGACTTCTCACTAGTAGCACAAGTCAGGCAATACTGGATTATTTCCTCAACCTGCTTGTCCATCGCTGGTCACCAGAAGTCTTGTCACTGTTGTCGGTTCAACTCCTTCCCAGATGTCCTTCATGTGCCAAATGAAGCAACCATTCTCTCAGAAGTGTAGGCACAAGAAGATGGGTCAAGTCTCAACTTATATTCATTTACAAGGGGCAGCTCATGTGATATGTGTCTATATGGTTGCAAGTGTTCTGATGTCATCATCTTAGAAGACCATCCATTGACTACGTAACTCTTTAGGTTCTCAACTACCTTGTCTTCTTTCATGGCTGTTGCCCACTCTAAGTCTGCGATCACTCCTGGAGTTGCATGAGAGATTGGTGTAAGGACAATCTCTTCATCTGCTTTCTCAATTGCATCCTCATGATGAGGACAGATGAGAGAAACAATCTGCAGGGGAGCTCTTGGCTCGCTGTCTGGAAATCAAAATCCATTAGTCAGGTGGTCCATTTGGCAATTCTTAGTGTTGTTCAACCAGAACCTTGCCTAGTGAGTAAAGCTGAAAGAGGTTTGTGATAAGATATTCAGATAATTCTTCGACCCCACAGGTAGGTTCTGAAACCTCTTACTGCCCAGAAACATGGCAGAGCTTCTTGCTCAATAAGATTTTTCTAGATCAGCCAGTGCTCTGGAGTAAATGCAGTTGTGACATCTCATCCATTTCTTACCTGAGTCAAGACAGCACCAAGAACTCACAAGCCTCTGTTGTGACAATCGTCTGAAGAGCCAGACTGCTGGGAACTGCAGGATTTCTCTTGTTAAAGTTGTTCTTGCACTCTCCATCCCATTGACACTTCACATCCTTTTCCAGGAGGTGGTGCAAAGGGTCTACTTTCACAGCCAATCGCTGTACAGCACAAACTTTGAAGAGTATTCGCACTATCTCCAGGACCAAAGTTTGTCCTTGTTTTCACGCTCTGGTGCATTGCGAATGGCTTTCACCAAGTTTGGTTTTGTTTGTATGCTGTTCCGAGAGATCGTATGTCCTGTATATGTCACTGAATTGGTAAGGAATTATCATTTCTTCTTGCTGATGGTAAGTCCATGTCTTTGAAGTTTCTCTAGAACCACTTTTAGGAGAACATCATGTTCGGATTCATCTTTCAATGTCCCCTAGGAAGTAAAGACCATCCCTTCTCTCTCCAAAAATGCCATGCATTATTCTCTGGAATACAGTCGCTGCAGAGGCGAATCCAAAGGGCATCTGCTGGAATGGGAACAAACTGACAAATCAAGGGTCATAAAGACTCATGCTTCCTTCAAGGTGAGCGGTGCTTCACTGATGTTGGGTAGAGCATCACAGCCCATGACAATGTTGGAGTTTAGCTCTCTCACACACATGCAGATGGCACCACTGGGCTTCCTGGCGTGAACAACAGGAGAAAGAAATCCATCCTGATGAATCAGCTGGTCCAATGATACCTGCTTTGCATGGCTTCAGAACCTCCTCCTTGAGCGGTTGTCTCAGTGCAATTGGTACGTTTAGCTCTTCATGTTGCCCAGGCAACAAACTGTTTTTTGGCTGGATCTCGTGCTTGAAGCTAGTTTGCAACATCTGTGGTACTGGTGAAAACTACTGGAAAGTCAGAGACCATTCCTGGTTGTGGCCTATCCTCAGTTAGCAGGACAGATCCTGTGCTCTTGGGATCTACTATCCTCTGACGATCCTTTCAATGATTCCTTCCTAAAACAGAAACTCCCTTTTGGGCATCATAGCTTTTCCCTTGGCCATTACAGCCTTTGTACGCGAGGGCAGTTGTAAACTAGCCATTGATGGGGAGAGGAGATCCACCAGAGCCTCCGGGATAGATGTTGAGAGGCTGCAACATCTATCCCATAGGTTGGAAGCTGGAAAATACAGCAGCACCTCAAAGATAGGAGCACCAGAGTTATGGTCTGGTGGGTCGACTGGACACCAAGTGAAACTGGAAGTAACCAATCAGGCAGAAGCAGAGACCAAAAAATAAAAAGCAAATACTGTCCTATACCTGTATTTCATCTTAAAGGTAGGCACATCTGAGCTGCCTGTCCTCACCCCACCCCCACCCCACTCCTTGGCCGGGAGTGGGACCCGCTGTTCCTGAGGTGTCCGTAATGCTGAGGTTCGACTGTAGCACGGTGTAGAAATGGTTGGTAATTACAGTGCCGGGCGAACCGGAATCCGCTAACATTCCTGCCTCCTGGCCCTCGACTCACCTTCAGCAGTGATGGGGGTGATCGCCTGGCCCCGTGGGGATTCAGTTTGCCCCCATCCTCATCGGTGAGAGCTCCACCAACGATACGGATGGCAGGCTTGCAGACTTCAGCCCAGTGTCCTTTTGGGTTGCACGCTGATTTCTCAGCAGGGCACACGTAAACGTCTGCCTTGTCACTAGGGGCACCACATCTGTAGCACCAGGAGCAATGTGGTGGGTGGAAGGAGAAGGGCAGCGAGGAGCTAGACGTAGGCACAGGTGCCGGCTTTCTCATCTCCCCAGGGGTGTTCAACCCCTGCTCCATCCCAGGCCCTGCCTCCACTCCTCGCACTTCCCCTAAGGCTCCAACCCCACCCCACCTCTTCCCGCCCCGCCTCTTCCCATCCTGTTCTGCCCCCTTCCTGGAGTGTGCCACACCCTTGCTCCTGCCCCTCCCTGACAGCGTCTCCTGCATGCCACTGAACAGCTGATCTGTGGTGGACAGGAGGCGCTGGGGGGAAGGGGGTGGAGCAGATCAGCAGGGTTGCCGGTGGGTACAGAGCACCCACTATTTTGTTTCCTTGGGTGCTCCAGCCCCAGAGCACCCATGGAGCCAGCGCCTATGGACTTCGGGGCTTTGCAGGTTGCAGTCTTCGGACTGCATTCACCTCCGCAGGCTGGGAGACATCCAGTGCCATGTACGGTGACTTTCCACCCATCGGGCGGTTTCAAGGGTTTTCTCCAAGGCAAGGTTTTTAATCCGAGGAGTCGTTCAGGCTCCTTGGAACTGGTCGTCTCCCTGACAGTCTGACCCCTGCTTATTTCATCTGCGCCAGTGGCAAATTCTCAGGTTGCTCTCAACTCAGGTAAGGCAGCTACGCAGAGGTCGGTGGCCTCGGGAGGGATCGATACACGGGGATAGGACCTGCAATGCTCGGCAGCAACACTGAGTGGAGGATTAAAATGATCCTCCAGGGCTTGGAGAGCAGCACTGTACGGAGGCGTGGCTTGGGTAAGTCAGGAGGGAGATGCTTGAAGATTCGCTGCCCGTCAGGACCAAAGCAATGTGGCAGTGCGGCTCTCCGCTCGCCTGGAGTGAAGGAAAAGTTACTATAAGAACCATATAGTTGCAGACATTAGACTTCTGTTGTGCCCAGGGGAGCAGGGGATCTCCTGGTTTAGGCACGAGGAAGGGTGGAGGTGGGACTTACGTCATGGTAATAAGTGTGGAAACAAGCTGGAGGCGGCCGGTGAATGGAGCACGATTCGGAGAGCAGAATCAGCTGGTAAGAAATGCGGGTCGCAGGCCTGGCTGACTGGCCCTGTACAATTCCAGTCACGGTGCAGCCGGGTACGCAGAACTGCTGAGGAATTTTCTGGCTGGGAAAAAGGAGCCCAGTGAAGAAACAAGCACCAGCCCTTTGAATTTTTCTTCTCAGCCAGCTGAAGTTGCAGATAATAGCAGACCAACACAGACTGGGGCGCTGTCTGCACCTAGCTAGATACAACACGGGCCCTGCCTGGGAGACCTCACAAGCTAAACAGACAAAGGAGGGCTCATTATTCCCACTCTAGCAGATGGGGAGCAGAGGCCCAGAGGTTTGTCCAATGTGGGCTCTATTCCTTGCTCTGATATGGACATGCTGTGGGACCTTGGTCAAGTCATTTAGCCTCCCTGTGCCTCAGTTCCCTCTCTGTACAAAGCAGATCCCAGTCCTGCCCCCGAGGGGCTTGTGAGGATAAGTGCATTAAAGACTGGGGGATGGGGGCTCAGATGACATGTAACGGAGCAATTCCCCATCGATGCAGCAGAGGGCAGCAGTGCACCGACACACCAGATCTGCTGGTGTGGAGAAAGTGAATAAGGAAAAGTTATTTACTTGTTCCCATAATAGCAGAACTAGGGGGCACCCATTGAAATTAGTGGGCAGCAGGTTTAAAACAAATAAAAGGAAGTTCTTCTTCACACAGTGCACAGTTAACCTGTGGAACTCCTTACCTGAGGAGGTTGTGAGGGCTAGGACTGTAACAGGGTTTAAAAGAGAACTGGATAAATTCATGGAGGTTAAGTCCATTAATGGCTATTAGCCAGGCTGGGTAAGAAATGGTGTCCCTAGCCTCTGTTTGTCAGAGAGGGGTGATGGATGGCAGGAGAGAGATCACTTGATCTTTACCTGTTAGGTTCACTCACTCCGGGGCACCTGGCATTGGCCACTGTTGGTAGACAGGATACTGGGCTAGATGGACCTTTGATTTGACCCAGTACGGCCTTTCTTATGTTCTTATTAGCCAAACTCCCTCTATGTCTATCTCTATTCAGCTGCATACTGCACACAGTGCGTATCGAATCTAGCGCTCACTCAGCCGCCTTCATTGCCCCGACAAGACCCTATTGATTTTCATACGATCCTGGTTCCACTGAGAGCAGCTGGGGCTTTGGCTCGTGAACGAATGGGGCTGCTTTTCTCCCACTAGCCCGAGAGCCAGCGGCTGCTCCGCTGGCAAACAGCTGGTGACCTGCCGTGTTGGGAGTCCCACGCTGGGGAAGTCTTGCCGAGAGCTGGCTTTTCCCTGGCGCTCGGCCCCGGCTCCTCGATCATGGGAAACCTCCGTCAGAAAGACGGCTGAAAAAACCCGGTGTCGCCACCCACCGCGGCCACTAGGAGCTGCGCAGGGGCCGAGTTCAGCTCATGCCACTCCCAGTGCCCAGCCATCTAGGCTGGAGGGCAGTCCCTGCCAGCAGCCACGCCGTCTACAACAGGCTCATACAATGTCACCATCAGTTTCACTGCGCAGGCTCCAAAAAGAACCATTTGTCCTTTATTCCAGAATGTACGTGACGATGTTCATTTCACCCTGGTTTTGTTCTCAGCCCCTTTTTCTGTCCCTCCCACTTTGTCCTTTTTGACACCGACGATAGAGGGGAAGGAGGCAGGGAAACAAAAACTGGTTTTGTTTCTCAGTTTCTGTCAGAAATAATTGGGGTAGAGATGAAAAAATTGGCCTGGTCCGCAGGAGGCGGCTTTAAAAACTCCGTCTCTTCATCTCCCTGTGCTTCCGGGGCCACTAATGTCAACTTCCTCCCCCTCTTTGGTGCCCAGGTCTATTTCCAGCTGCACGCTGGACAGGGCACGGCCCGTCTCTCACACTGTGTCTGTGCAGCACAAGCTGACTCGATCTTAGCTGGGGCCTCTACTAACTGATTTATTTAACGCTGCTAAAGTCTAGGAGATCCCCAGACGGCGGGAGTGGAGAAGGGCAAGGGACTGTTAGATGAATCCATCTTCCATATCCTAAAGTGCTCGCCCAGCTGGTAGCTCATCCAGCCCGGAACAGGCATTGCTCCTCGCTCCGCGCTGAACTGGTGACACCACGGAGCAGCACCAAGCTATTCCCCTTTTCTGTTCCCAAGGAGGTGTCCCAGCCAGGAGCCACGCTGCAGGGAGGTTTCAGCAGAGGCCAGGTGGGGTTGGAGATTCACTCAGCAGAGCCCAGCCAGGCCAGTGCAGCAGGACAGGGTCAGCACAGTGAAATCAGTGGCGAAGGTCCCACTGCCGTCAGCGCGTTTTGGATCAGGCCCCTCTCATCACTAGGACGTCAGCGGGTGGGCGCAGTAACCGGCTCCTGGCCGTTCCCCAGCTGCCGTCTGTCTGATCTGCCCAGTGGCTCAGGAAACCCCGCGCTCCAGGCCTCCCCGTTGCATGTCAATTCCTGTGTCTCCGGCAGCGGGGATGTGAAGCGAACCCCAACAGGTTGGGGTGGCTGGCAGCGCGGCTAGGGACCAGTTCTCCGTGAGACGCTGCCAGGTCTCGTCCGCCTGCCACGCTAGCGCCTGAGGGATCCTCCGGATCAAAGCTGCACCGCGGAGATTGGCGCTGGGCCAGGGAGTTTGGCTCTGGAGCTGGACACCCCCAGGGTTCCTGGATTCCAGAGCCAGAAGGGACCCATGTGATCCTGCCTAACACAGGCCAGAGAACTGCCCCCCCCCCCGCCCCCATAATTCCTTGAGCAGATCTAGAGATTCAGTCCGTCTAGATTTGAACCTGCCCAGGGATGGAGAGTCCATCGCGCCCCTTGGGAAGTCATCCCGGTGGATTCTCCATCCCCGACAAACGGTTCAGAATGCGGGGGGTGGGGGGTGCGGATCCTGCCCACTCTGGACCCAGCTTTGCTGCTGTGACCAGCAGGGGGCAGCACCAATACCAGGCAGAAGAAGGAGCCAGGAGCTCCTGGCGGGTGAAATTTCCAGGCCAACACTCCCCAACCCGCCACCATAGCTTGGCCATTTCTCATCCCCCCGGATAACTCTCATTCCCTGCTACAGACAGACACCAGCAAATGTGCGTATACGCTGACCCCCCCCCCACCAGTGCAGATCCCCTTCACATACCCACTCAGAGAAACTCCCTGCACACACAGAGCACACCTCCCCTACACACACACACACAGATCCCTGCGCATACACACAGACACACACAGATCCTCTGCACAGGCACACACACACACACGCACACACACACACACACACAGATCCCTTGCAGACTTGGGCACACACACACACAGACAGATCCCCTGCAGATGCGTGCACGCACACAGATCCCTGCGCGCACACACACACACACTGATCCCCTGCACACACACATACCGATCCCCTGCGCACACACGTACACACCGATCCCCTGTGCACACGCGCACCCACATACACACACAGATCCCCTGCATCTGTGTACACACACACACACACACACACACACACACACTATGAGGGAAGAGTCACTGAGTCTCTTTATCCCCCAACCTGCCATCACAGCCTCACTCAGGGCAAGCCGCCAGGCCATGCCCCCTCTGCCCCCAGGGAAAGGACTGGGTGTCCACATAGGAGTCCCCTCTGCCCCCCAGGGTAAGGACTGGGTGCCCACATAGGAGTCCCCTCTGCCCCCCAGGGTAAGGACTGGGTGCCCACACAGGAGTCCCCTCTGCCCCCCAGGGAAAGGACTGAGTGCCCACACAGGAGTCCCCTTTGGCCGAGGCTGAGGCAGGCTGCCCCAGGGCGTTGGACAGCAGAGGCACTGGGCAAGAGTGTGGCTGATCTTCTGGGCACCCTGGCTGGCAGAGGCGGCCTGTAGCCCCCTCCAGGTGAGCCCCGGCGTCACTCACGTGCTTCTCCAGCGCCCGCAAGTTCTGCTCATCCGACTCGCTCAGCCGCCCGCAGTGCACCTGTGGGGCAAGGAGAGACGGTGAGGACACGGGCACCTCGCCAGCCCCGGTCTCCCCGCCCCCAGCCCTGGGGATGGTTCTCAGGGCTGACCAGCAGCCCCCCGTCTTTCCAGGCCTGCCCCTGTCCCTGAGCCGCTGAGGCCTGCGGCAGCCTAATTCTGCCAGCCCCGCGCATGTGTGTTAGAACAAGTACCCCTGTGTGTTACGGCACGTGTG
>ML677344.1:2499929-2512834 GCA_007922305.1 Dermatemys mawii | reverse complement strand
GTGTTAGAACATGTACCCCTGTGTGTCACAACATGTGTGTGTTAGAACTTGTACCCCTGTGTGTCACAGCACATGTGTTAGAACATGTACCCCTATGTGTCACAACACGTGTGTGTTAGAACACGTACCCCTGTGTGTTACAGCATGTGTGTGTTAGAACTTGTACCCCTGTGTGTCACAGCACGTGGGTATTAGAACATGTACCCGTGTGTTACAGCATGTTTGTGTTAGAACCTGTACCCCTGTGTGTTACTGTACGTGTTTGTTAGAACCTGTACCCCGTGTGTTACAGCATGTGGGTATTAGAACATGTACCCCTGTGTGTTACAACACGTGTGTTAGAACGCGTAGCCCATGTGTTTGTCTGTGTACCACCATCTGTCCACCACGCACACATGCGTGTGACAGCACATAGGCACGTGCGTGGCAACCAGATGGGGTTTCACACACACAGAGAAGCTGGGAGTATTTTCTTCGCTTCTCAATTCCAATCCCCCTTCCTCCCCTTTCAGCTTGGTGTGTGTGTAGCTCCTAGCTCGTTACTGTCACCAATTAATTAGTGCTTTGCTCTTCGCAACTGCTTGGAGGCTGACAACACTGACAGGCTGGGCCAAAACGGTGTCCAGGAACGGCCCAGCGAGGGGCCTTGCACTTCGTTGTTCCAAGGAGCTGGACGGGGGCCAGGCGCGTGCCAGGAGAAGCAGCGAGGGCTCCGCTTCCCCACTCCAGCTCCGAGAAATCAGGCCTCACCAGCAAGCTAATGGGCTGTTTGCTCTCCTAAATCAGTCATTAATGAACGGAATCATTGGCTCTCGGGGGGGGGCCTGCTGCCACTGGGAAGAGGCATTAGTGAATTAGAGCGTGAGCGGTTTGAGAGGAGGCGCGAGAGTCGCCGAACAGCCAGGGTGGCCCGGACT
The DNA here is from genome assembly GCA_007922305.1 of Dermatemys mawii. NCBI lineage: Eukaryota > Metazoa > Chordata > Testudines > Dermatemydidae > Dermatemys > Dermatemys mawii. The sequence goes on along the minus strand of ML677344.1, from coordinate 2,511,917 downwards.
GGCCGATCTTCCCTCCCCTGGAATCTCCAGAAGGGTGCTGGGTACAGCGGGGAAAACAACGGAGCAAATACCCCAGGCCAGGCTCTGATTCCGAGGAGGAAGAAGAGCTGAAGACTCATGAGCGTCTGCGTCCCTGTTGCTATTGACATTTTACGGGGATGGGCACCAGCACAAAGCCCTTAGACAGCCTTTGAAGTGTGCCCCCATTAGGGTTTTATGTCAGACCAGCTCATCTCAGGCCGCCATGTGCCGGGGCTGTATTTCTACAGTGCCCATGGCGTGAATGGAGCTGGAGAGAGCAGGGACCTGCCCCTGGGAGCCGAAACTGGACAGAACCCCACGCAGCGGCCCCTGCGGCCTCTTTGGAGATAGATCTGAACTCTGCCACTTGGGAGGTGGGGACAGGAGAAGGGGGCTGAGGATGGACAGAGGGGGGAAGGGATTTACCGATGTGAAAGGGCGCAAATGTGCTATGCAGAGGTGGCTTTGTGCGATGGGCACAGGGCGGCCCGGGACCTCCCAGGTCGCCCGCTACTGCAGGCTGCCCTGTCTGACAATGCTGCTCCAAAATCCACGGAGCTCTGTCTTAAAACTAGCCTGTAACTGATCATCATCCCAGGTTCGGACACTGCTAATTGGATCAGGTCCCAGTAAGGTCCTCTTCAGCCTATGACAGCCATTTGTCTCTTTTCGAGACGCTGGCGATGCTTGTCTCGCGTGTCATGCCAACGAAGTCCCACTGAACTGACCAGCCTGGGTCGCGTGTGTGAAAGGGCACACGTGTACATCATACGTGTAGGCCCAAAAACCCACGGGAGCCTCCCACCACTGGCAGTGGGTCTGTATGGCGGTGCCCCATGGCAGAGAGGGTGAACATATCACATCCGCGTGGCACATGTGAACACAGGCGGAGCTCTCCTGCCGGGGCTGGGAGCACTCCCCAGTGATGGGGCCACTACATCAGTTGGCGAAAGGTCAGTGATGTTAATCATCTTAATTCCTTTTTAATAAGTGCTGGAAAAAAATCTCTTGCTGCTCATCTCGCTCCTTAATCCACTTAAACCCTCCTCTCTCTCCCTGCTCCTCGGGCTGATTAGCAGGAACCAGGCTCCCCAATGGCATGAGGGCCTTTTCAGGCCCGGGCCCAGGCGGTATGTGCTGAGAGGCAGACAGTGCTCTTTGCTAACCTTGCCTTTCATCTCCCTGCTCCCCTCCCGCCAGGCTCCCAGCCCCCGCTGGGCCCATTGCCACAACCTACTTGGCACACGGCTAATTACAGAGTCACCCCAAGAGCTGCTGATTGTAGTGTTCCCTATACCAGCCAGCCAACCTGCAGCCCCCTACGCTACAGAGGTGTGTGAGCAGTTCACGCTGAAAGGAGCAGCTTGTGATCCAGAACAGCCCTGCAGCCAGGCGGAACTCCACAAACATAAGCAGGAATCGAACCCACGGCCCTCTGCTCCAGAGGCACTCTCCTACCATTGCCTGCTGCAGTCCCCCCATGGGGGCAGTGGAAACACGCACATTAGCCAGTAGGTGGCGCTGCGGTGCAAAGGGGGATGGAGTGGGAGAGGGGCCCATTCTGAGTGCTCCCAGCTGCGAACCGGGGTCCGGCAACAGCTGATGAGCTTAGCTTCACTTTGACTCTTCTCAGCAAGGGGCAGCGCATTCACACTGACTGGTCCTAACCCAGCAGGGGCTGAGATCTCCGGTCATGGCCAGGCTCCCGGGTGGCCCCCAGGCTCCAGTTAATAGAAGAAAAATGACCTGCCCCCTCCGCAGTTCTACCCCTTCTCCTGCAGGGGGAGCCAGCGAGCAGCACGTGCAGCTGAGCGCCTGGGAGCCAGGCACCCTCAGTTCTCCGGCTTCACCTCTAGAGGGAGCCAGCGAGCTTCCATTCCCGCGCCCGCTAGGCCTGGGTTTCCACCCGGCTGCCCCACGCTAGTCATTGCTAAAGTTAAAGGTGAGCAGTGGCAGCTAGGAAGGATGCACCAGGCTGCCCAGAGATGGGTGGGAAGCCGGTGACCAGGTGGCCCCAGGAACTAACACTTTGTACGGCCAGACATTGTGAGATCTACCCCCGCCTGTCCTCAGCCGGTGACACCCATGTGAGGACACCGCCTTGGCTGGGGGACAATCCTGGGCAGCCAGGTATGGAGGCCGCCCTCGCCCTGCCACCCCCAGAGCCCCGCGGTGGGCACATCCCATGGCCCGAGCAGATCCAAGCCCTTCCTGCAGCTGATGGCCACAGGGAGAAGTGTCCTGTCAGTCCCCTGCAGGGACTGGCCCAGGGCCCGGGACAGCAAAACACCGCCCCCCGCCACCTTTTCGCACTAAAGCCCAGGGAACATGGGGCAGGACCCCGGTCGCCGGGCCGAGAGAAGGTAGCATATTGGTGCTGTGTGGGGCTAATCAGCCGCTGCATTCCACTGCTTAGGTTCCTGCGTGGCATGGAGGGCAGTGGGGGGCTGCGGGACCCGCCTGCGAAGGGCTGGGCAATCCTCCAGCACAGACACCTCTGGATACAAGGGCTGGACCCAGTTCCTCTGACCTGCCCTCTTCCAGCTTTGTCCCCTTCCCACTCGCTCCCATTCGCTTACCAGGATGACAGCAACCACCTCCCCCGAGTCCTTGTCCACCAGCGGGTTTATCAACACTGCAAAGCAAGACAGCAAAGTCAGCCCGGTGCAGAGGAGGGCGATAATAGGAGAAGCAGGATGGGGACACATATTGGCATTTGCATACTTGGTGATGTCTGGTGAGATACCAGAGATGGGTAGCTATCCACCCATCCACTTCATGTATGCTCCTTTCCATCCATTCACCTTATGTACCCCCTCCATCCATCCCATTAACTCCCCTCTCCATCCATCCATCCATCCATCCTTCCACCCCATATACAACACTGTCCGTCCATCCATCCACCCATCTATCCCACGTAGCCACACCTCCATCCATCCACACCACGTACTCCCCCATTCATCCATCCCACGTACCCGCTGCTTACCCATTCATCCACCCCATGAATCCCACTCTCATCCATCCATCCATCCCACACACCCCATTATCTATCCCTCCATCCCATGTACCCGGCTCCCATCCCTCCTTCCCTCCATCCGTTCATCCATTCCACATACACCCCTCTCCAACCAAACCATGTACCCCCTTCTCCATCTCTCCATCCATCCCATGAAGCCTGCTGTCCTTCCATCCATCCCATGTTCCCCTCTCTCCATCCATCAACCTATCCCATGTGCTCCGTGGTCTATCTTTCCCACATACCCCACGACGGAGCTGTTGATTGATCTCTCTGTGCCCTGCATGCATCACTGCAATAACTGAGCACTGGTCCATAAGAAACACAGAGGAGAAGACACAAGGACTCCTGGTCCCCTCCCGCCCCGCATTATCCCACCCCGGCCTCTTCCTACCTTGTTTATCGGGAGGCAAAGGTGCCGCCAGGCTGTCCAGCGGTTTGCCCTGGAGCTCCGACTGGGGCAGCCCATTGCATCCCACCTGCTTCTGCTTGAGGACGGCATCTCTGGAAGCACAAGAGCAGAAGGCAGAGCTCTGAGCCGACCCGGGGCACAGCCCGCGCTCCAAGGAGAGCTGCTGAGGACTCAGGCACAGGGTGCCCTAGCCACAGGGATGGGATGGAGACAGACTGCCCTGGCCTGACCCGCCAGGAGCCCAGGGCCGAGCGGGGCAAGTGGGGGACACTCCACAGAGGCCAGTGGTACTTGCATCTCTAGCCGGAATTGAGCTAACAAGTTTAGTCTCAGACCCAAGCACTAGAGACAGGGCCAAATGCATCACCTAGGCTGACCCATGCCCTGCTGGGGGCTGGAATTCATCCACACACCCACATTTGAATTTTGACTGGGGGTTTGGCCCAAGTACCAGCACTGAGATAATCAGGACCCAAACACACAAGGGGAAAGGCACAGAGCCTGAACCCCAACAAATGAGCACCTGAATCAAGGGATTGTATCCAATGTTCCTGTACTGTCATGGTGGATAGAGTGAGGCTTTTCTGGAAGCACGTGCCACGCTGGTGATCCGACTCCCTGGGAAATGTCTATATGACCCCGACATTGATATTATGCTTTAAAGTCTGTGACCACCCAAAGGGAGACAGGAGAGCAGGCAGATCTGTCGCTGGATTTCCAGTGTAAATTAAGCAGGGTGGAATCAAATCACTGGAAGCTTCATTTACATATGAATTGGCAGGAGGCCTAGGAAGTCTCCAGGAAGGGGATCATTTAAACCCAGGGTGGTGAGTTCAATCCTTGAGGGGGCCATTTAGGGATCTGAAGCAAAAATTTGTTGGATGATTTAGTTGGGGATGGTCCTGCTTTGAGCAGAGGGTTAGACTAGATGATCTTCTGAGGTCCCTTCCAACCCTAATATTCTGCGAGCAATTCTATAACAGCAGGAAGCCTTCCTGGCTCCTAATACAGAGACTTTGGGGTCACATAAAGGGGCAAAAAGACATTTGATCCCTGTCTTGTGGGAACATGAGGAAAGCAGCATTTTGAGGCGGGAAGGATGGATCCTGGCTGGAAAAGTCAGTCACGCTGGAGGAGGTGCTGGAAGCTGGGAAACCGTCTTGACCAAGGTTCAAGATGATTACATTGGGGTTTTAGTCTTAGAAGCCGGCTTTACTTTTCTTTGTTTGTAACCCTTCCTGTCATCACTCCTTATACTCGGCATCACCTAACTCAGAGACTTTTCTTGAATAAACATGTTTCGCTTTCACTGCAACCCCGCTCCTGCTGGGAGAGCAGAGCATTTGTCAAACAGCCGTTAAATTAATCAGCGGCAGTGCAGTGGCTCCTAAAGGAGCGACAAACGGAAGATCGTCAGCGAACACAGAATACCAGGGGCTGTGCCTTGCGGAGAGACATCTCTGAGCAGCTCAGGCTGGGGGGCCCTGAACGCCTCTTCTAGGTGCAGTTAAGGCAGGTAGCGTCTCTGTCACGCTGTCTGGAGTGGCTTGCGACCAGGAGTGCCATCCTCAGGGCGGACTGTCAGAGTAGAGGGCAGACACGCTGAACTGGCGCTGTGTTCTGTGATTAGATTTCACCAAGCCAGTAACAAGTGTGAACTCTGGGTCACTCTACCAGGCTTACCATGGAGTCACAGACACTCTCCAGTCTATCTGGCCACCCAAACAAACTGGACTTTGTGGTAAAAGGTCACTTACACCAAAAATCACATCACCTCAAGTTTCTCCCCACCCCAAGAGACCAGTCACTTACCCCAGGGCAATTGGTACTCCAGATCTTACACCAAAGACAACACTAGCAGGCAAACAAACCCAGAGTCAATTAATTCAAGATTTATCAGCTAAGAGAAAAGATTGAGAATTATTGAGCGGTTAAAGCAGGGAAAACATATTCACAGGTGGGTCACACTTTGTAATTCCCAATGGTTGCACTGATGTAATGACCTGCCACTTCCCCAAAGTCTTTTCAGGATACCCAGGTGGTCTCTGCTTTGCACCTGATACCTTTCCTTGTGAGAGTCCAGACAATAAGAATCTTTCATAAAATCTCAGGAAATCATCTAGTCCAACCCCCTGCTCAAAAGCAGGACCAATCCCCAACTAGATCATCCAATAAATTTTTGTCCCATATCCCTAAATGGCCCCATCAAGGGTGGACCTTACAACCCTGGGTTAATCAGGCCAATGCTCAAACCACTGAGCTATCCCTCCTTCTGTTAAATCTCTTCTGCTATCTTCTTCTGAGAGAAGGCAAGTGGACAGTCTCTCTCTCTCTCTCTCTCTCCCCACTGGGCTTTTCCTTTGATGAGGGGGCGTGAGGAAGGCACTTAAATCTTTTGACCTCCGTCCATCACACATAATGACCCCTTGCTTTGAGATCAGCATTTGCTGTTAAAGTCCTTACTTCCTTCACTAGCACTTCCCAGGATGTCTCAGAAGGGTTGTTAGGTTCCAGGGTACACACACAACGTAAATGTTCGGCGTTGCATTCTAACAGGAACAGAGACGTGAAAACAGCTCAAAGAACGTCCCATTCGTGTTCATGAAGTTCACAGGCTCCATACACTCTTATACACTTCACCGGTACTTTGATCTACACTAGCACACAAGCGAATCGACCCGAATACGCGCTAGCCAGGCCTGGTCTGCCAGTGCCACAGTCTGGACCAGTTTGCTGGGGAGGCAGACAGGCTGGCGGGGCAGGGAGCTGACCCACAGACAGATCAGCCTGACTCGGGTCAGCAAGCGCTCTGGAGCTTGGGCCTAGGATCCTGCTGGGGGAGGGTGGGTCAGAGTCTACGGTTCTGTGACCCGCCGGGGAGCTGAGGCCAGGCGACAGGACTCGGATCTGGCTCTCCGACAGCCGGGTGTTTGGGGATGGTAACACGCTGCGAGGGGATAGCCGGAGCGGCAGGCCCCGGTGTTACCTCGCTGCCTCAGGACCCTGCCTGGGTGGGCTCACTGGGGGAAGCGCACGGAGAGGCAGAAGGTGCTGAATGCTCCAAGGTCAGACCCAGGAAGGTGGAAGCTGTGAAGCTCCTAGCCCTGGAGACAGGCTGTTCACAGAGAGGAAGCTTCCCCCAGAGTCCTGACTGGCTTCGTAGGGAGCAGTTCCAGGCCATCGCACCGGGGGCTCCGTGACAGTACTTTTACACTTTTGTTTTTTGGGGGGGAGGAATTAGGTTTTTAAAGGATTTTTTTCAGACTTTTCCGCAAAAAAGAGAATGGGTTTTTTTTTTCAAATTTTGCTCTTGAGTCATTCTCAGGAAAGGCCTGGGGGGGCTGGGGAATGTTGTGAATTGGATTGCTCAGTGGTTTGAGCATTGGCCTCCTAAATCCAGGTTGTAAACTTAATCCTTAAGGGACCCATTTAGGAATCTGGGACAGAAGTCTCTGGGTGAGATTGGGGGGTGGTTGTGCAGGAGGTGAGAGACTAAATGATCATAATGGTCCCTTCTGACTTTAAAGGTCTATGAATCACACTGAGCATATAGTTTGAAAAGCCAGTCGAGGAGAACGTGGGGGCTGTGCTGGTATCTTTAGTGGCTTGTTTTAAAACCCTTCTGAAGGCAGCTCTGGAAGTCCTTGTTGCAAAGCAGGACAGGAAATGGATTCTGCTGCGCTTGATGAGAGCCAACGGGGAGTGGGGAGCAGGGGTTGTACCCACTGCATGTGTGGCTGCAGATGGGTACATTGGTGTCTGGGCACGCCCCACAGGCGACTGGATATGGATCCAGACCTCTGGGTCAGATTCTTTGTGTCTGTCTGTGCGTACGAGACTCCAGGCGCCTGTCTATGGGGTCGTGTGCAGATGTGTCTGGGTCTTTGTATAGGAGTGTGATTGTGTGTAATCTGCAGGACCCACACACAGTATACGTCTGGCCCCTAGACGGGGAAAAGGTCAGATCGAGGGGACAGTCCAGGAAGTTCACAAAGGGACTGGAATGTCTCCCCAAGTCCGGGCATCCGAATTGTCTCTAGTGTCCTGGCCGCAGCTGGCAGACAGCCCCCTTTCTGCCCCATGTGGGCCAGGCTCCCTCTCCCTGGGCTTGGGGTGCCATGTATGGACAGGCACCTCCTCAGTGCCCGGCCCTGACACTTCCACTCCCTCCGGGCTGTCTCCGAGTCGTCCGCACACACCGCAGCAGACGCAGGCATTTGCAAATGTCACCAGCGATGGTGAATTAAGCTCCTCTGAGCTCCAACATCTGGTGACTGTGTTGCTCCTTGCCAGCGGGGTGGGGCCCTCGGGATCCAAGAAGCAGCAGCCCCCAGCTCCGGTTGGACGGGCCTGCCCCCACAGAACCTGGTCTGAGCACCAGGCCCTGTAGAAAGCGCCTCTGGCAGGGCCCAGGCCACGCAGCGCCTGGTGCAGAAGCAGCGCAGCAGGGAAGGGGTTAATATGCCCCTCTCTGCCCACCTGGCTTTGCGCCATCTCTGGCTGGAGCAGTGACCCAAATCCTCAGCCAGGCTACGCTCAATGCAGTCTGGAGCTAGCAGGAACCCGGCTTTGAGACTCTTCTCCTTCCCTGCACTCCAGCCCCCAAGCTCCTTCTCTTCTTGTCCAGGAATAAGTGACTAGCACCAGACCATGGCTGCAGGACTAACCCCCCTCCCGTCCCCGGCCATCACGACACCCAAGTCTGGGCCTTAGCCAAGCTTTTGCATCACGGCCTCTGCGTCCGTCCCTGGGACGTGAAGCTACTGAGCCTCCAGCCCGAGCTTTAAAGAACAGGAGGAACGTGTGGACTGTGCGCACCGCTGGCGGACTGGGTGGGGACGGGAGCATGGGGCTGCCAGGAGGTGGCGTCACTGGGGTGTGGATGCGATTGCACATGGCTGATCTAAATGTAGAGCAACAGCATCATTTTACACTCAGACAATTCAGACAGATGACTGTGTCTGGAGTAGTGGGGTGTATCGCTGCCACACCTCCTGCATACTTGAGTCATTCTGTGGTCTCTGGTCTGTTTCGGGTCATCCCAGGCGCACAGTTTAACGTTTCAGCTGTGCAGCAAGTATCCACATCTGCCACGCTTTACGCGGATGAGGTTTAGAGCTGCCCATGAGCTTTGTGGGAGAGCGAAGCCAGGAATCTTCTGTGTCCGGCCCTTCACGAGGGGTGGGATTTCTTGTGAACTCCACCCGGCTTTCCAAGCTTCATCCGGGTCGAAGTCACATTGCTGGAGGTTAAACACGTGGGTCCAAAAGGGCTTCTATGACTTGGAGCGATGGCGAGGGACGTGGTTAAGGGCCTGGTGGATGGGAAGAGGTTTGTTTCCCACGATCCTCTGGAATCCCCGCCAGTCCATTGATAACGGAAACGAGACCAAGTTGATCATCAAAGACCAGAGACTCAGGAGCTAGTGAGTGAGAATATTGGGAGCAAACGATTCCATATAAAAGCCCAGCTTAGCGCTTTCTAAAGCCCATGTGTAACTCACAGAACATTCCCCCGTCTCTGACAGGAGAGCTTCCCCCAAGTCCTCATCCCACATGCTGGCTGAGAGCCCCTTTCATAAGATCAAGCCTGTCTTCCCAGATTGAAGGACTCCCCAGACATCCCTCACCCTGAAAACCCAGACCAGATCTTCGATCCACACCTGCACCTCTTCCGGTTAATTTCCTTCTGGGCACTCTTCATTAGCATCTGACTCAGCCTGCTAACAGACAGCTATTGTGAGGCACATAGTACCCAGTGATCCACCCCAGAGATAAGTGCCCCTCCCCTCCTTGCTGGAGAAGCTGTCTCATGGCATGTTACCTTGGAGTGACCTGCCTTTCAGTACCAGGTCAAGCTATATACATGACTCCTCAGTCACACATTATCCGGACGTACCTCTCACCATGATCAGGATCATCAGTGACTTTACATGGCATTAGGTTGGTAAACCTAGAGGATTCAGGTACCCCTAGGCACCCATGTGCCTTCTGCCAGTTGGCACCAAGAGGTGCTTGGATTACACCAGGCCTGTGGCCCAGAAAGGAGCAGATCACCCTCTTACGCTGCTGTGGTACAGGGGAGACCAGAGGCACGGAGAGATCAGGTCACAGAGGGAGGCTGGGTCACAGCTGGGTATTGGGGGAGTCCCACCCCCGTGTATTTACCACCTGACCAGCCTGTGTCTTGACTTTGCTCCAAAGGCTTCTCACACATGGACAGAATAAGCAAGGGGTTGGGGAGAAAGAAATATCTTCTCTAATGTCTTTTAATTAGAGTCATCTTAGCTCTTACGCCAAGTCCCAGGAAGCTAAAAAGCTGACTTCTCAGTCCCTTTCACGTTTCATTACCACAGCGTGTTGCATTTAACACCGTTCAGCATCTGTGCTCATATGCAATTAGCTGGGGAAATTGCAGCTCTTTGGACAAGCGGCGCTCCAGAAGTGGCCGATACGACCCGCCATTGGGCGGGAACAATTAGAGGCACCAATGAGAGCTCTCCTCTTTGGCTTAAATCCTCCCGCCTTCTTCTGCTAGCCGCCTGGGGCTCCATTTCCCCGGGCCGGGCCCCTTGGGCAGCCCACACGAGCATCGTGCACTGGGGCACAGGACAATCTCGCTTACATCTCCCACGCTGCCGCTCTTCTCCTGTTACCACTCCTCATCCTCGCCTGGCTGCTTCCTATTAGCGCGCCCCGTTTTTGCTGATCTGAGAGGCCGATGGGATGTGTCGGGAGCATTTGAAGGAGGGAGAATTCACGTCAGCCGTGCAGCGAAGGCTGCAGGGTTACACCGAAAGCTTCTCCAACAGGGCCAGCCCTCGGGAAGCTGGCGGCAAGCAGATTCCAAGCAATAACGTTGGCACCTCTCTGGCACCTTGTCATCCACAGAGCACTCTGCAAAGGTGGTGCTGTTATCCCCATTTCACAGGCCAGGAAACTGAGGCATGGTGAGGTGAAGTAACCTGCCCAAGGTCACCCATAGGTCAAGTGGCGGAGCCAGGAAGAGACTCTAGGGCTCCTGAGTCCCAGCCCAACACTCGCTCCACTGGGATACAGCTCCCCAGTGGCGGGCCCAACAAACCCTGAAATAAAGTTTACTTCTTACCCTGCGGCAATGAGCTGCCGTTAATTGCATAAACAAACCAGATCAGACGGAACCAGAGACAAATTGAAATTTGACATGAAGAGGAACGAATCCCACCCATGTGTCTTAGGGGTTTGTGTCTCTCCCATTCTGCCCCCCAACAACCAGGGGGACCCATCGACGCTCTCGCTTGGAAGAACTACATCCAGTCTCTGCTTTTGCTCTTCGAAAATGCTCCTTGGTCTGGTGGCACAAGCTGTGGGAGTTCTCAGCTCTGTTCCTAATAGGCAGATACCCACCTCACCATTCCCTGCCTGGCTTTGGACCCTGGCCCTTCCGTGTTAAAAGCATCTCATGCTCTTCGTTACAGTAATGCTCAGTCACTAAAGTCATCTGTCTTCAGCCAGCCGCCGTTTACCAGTAGTGGAGCATGTCACCTTCTTGAGTGTGCGTATCCTCACATGCCCCTTTGAGGCAGGACAGCGCTGTTCTCCCCATTGTGTGGATGGGAAACTGAGGTACAAAGCGTCTAAGCAACTTGCCCAGGGTCATACAGGGAGTCCGTGGCACAGCAAGGACTTGGGTTCAAGCCTCCAAAGTTTCAGTCTCGCTCCTGTCCTAACCTCCGGATCATCCTTCGTCTCTGCAGGGACCTCTCCATCAGCTGGGAGCCGAAGTAGGTGCTTACCCCCTGCGGACCAGGGAACATCACGCCCAGTGTGCCAGAGTGTCGCATCCACATTGCCACCGGTCCCATTCATGGAGATCTCAGTGGCGTTGTCCCGCTCTGAGCCGGCCACCAAGAAGCTCACCGCTCCTGGGCCCAGGGTTCGCCTGCCCTGAGGCTGCTCCTCCCATCCTTGGTCTGTCCTTCACATCCTGAGCTCACAGGCTGGCACTAAACCCACTCAGAAAGAGCCAGGGGCTGGGTTAGGGATCATCTGAAGCACCGAGGCCCACAGGTTGCTGGTGCATGGGATGCCCTGCTTCAAGTTTGTGGCCGCAACTGACCCAATAAACTCCCCCTACCCTGCTCCATCCAGCCCAGTAAACTCCCCCTACCCTGCTCCGTCCAGCTGTCACGGAGTCTCCGGGGCAATGCTCTTGATCTGCTCCCTATGAAGCCAGTCAGGACTCTGCGGGGAAGCTTCCTCTCTGTGTACAGCCTGTCTCCAAGGCTAGGAGCTTCACAGCTTCCACCTTTCTGGGGCTGACCTCAGAGCATTCAGCACCTTCTGCCCCTCCGTGCGCTTCCCCCAACGAGCCCGTCCAGACGGGGTCCTGAGGAAGCCCGTGGGTCCTGCACCCCAACTCCACAGTCAGATGTGACTCTCAGCCAGCCAGTGAAACCGAGATTTATTAGATGGCAGGAATATGATCTAAAACAGAGCTTGTAGGCACCACGAACCGGATCCCTCAGTTGGATCCATTGCGGGGGGGGGGGGGGGGGGGG